>JANSMC010000089.1:0-100282 GCA_029299015.1 Ophiostoma montium | reverse complement strand
GGGGGGGGGGGGGGGGGGGGGGGGGGGGGGGGGGGGGGGGGGGGGGGGGGGGGGGGGGGGGGGGGGGGGGGGGGGGGGGGGGGGGGGGGGGGGCGGGGGGGGGGGGGGGGGGGGGGGGGGGGGGGGGGGGGGGGGGGGGGGGGGGGGGGGGGTGGAGAGCGTGTCGGTGTGCCGGAGGTTGAGCAAAAAAGGTGAGGCCCAAAATGGACGAGGATGAGGGACGAGGATGAGGGGGGATGCTAAAACGGCAACAGGCAATGGGCAACGGGGAGCAACGGGCGGGCTCATGACAAAGCACAATATTAAATGCTATATAAAAAGAGAGAAATAGGAATAAAAAGAATAAAACGAATAAAAGTCAGGTCGCACAACGGGCAATCGAACAAGGGAAGGAGCAAACAACACGAGCGCCCGTCCCAAAACGGAAAGAACGAGCCAGACACACACACAAACACGGGCACCGCCGCGCACAAGCACACAAGGACACCAGGACACAGGACAGGACCAGAGTCTGCGGAACCTCTAAGGAAAAACAAGCTTGTGATGGCTACGACAAGCGCCGGCACAGTGCATCATCGGCTGTGTACTCGTTCTTCAGCTGCATGATTCGGGATGAGAGGGCAGGCAGCTGCTGGACGGCAGACGCGGCAGGGTAGGGACCGAAAAAAGCGTAGGCGTAGGAACGGAAAGCGCGGCCGCCGTCTTTGCTTGGCTCTTGCTATATTTGGCCGACCCCCCCCTGTTTTACTCGCCCCTCGTACCGCATACCGTATTGGGCTCTGGACTTTACATAATGGACGCTGCTGTGGACGGTGACATTATCTGCATTCTGCAGCTCAGGTGTCAAAATAGTGGTAGAGGAGGTACGCGGGCGCGGGCGCGGGCGCGGGCGCGGGCGCCACTGAAATGACAACACATTGCAAGGCGGAAGAAGACGCCACAGTCACGAAATTTTGTGACCGGCGCCACGGAGCAAATAAATACGGAATACGTGCTTTTGTGAATTGTGAGCTGACTCCATGGTGGAAATGAGGAAATGAGGAAATGAGGAAATGAGAGATATGACATTGTGCACGGCAAAAAGAAAAAAAGAAAAACAAAAGTGAGCTGAGGGTCGGGCGTGAGGATCGGGCGGCGGCAAGGCAAAGGCAAGCATCATGCATCAAATACGCAAAGAGCACAGCAGGCCGGGCGAGGCAGAGATGCAAGACAGCTGTCTATGAATAGAATCGTGTCTGCTGTGGTGGGTGGGAGAGACAATGCAAATACGAGGTGAGGTTAAAATCGAGATGAGATTTGGGTGATGGTAAAAATAATTAAATAAGAATAAAAAAAATAAAAAAAATCAATAAATCAAGTAAAAAAGCCCCAAGGCAAACCAATCAAACGAACACAAGAAGCAGACTTTAGACATGCAGCTGCTCGTATGCCATCCTATACACACGAGCACAAGGCCTGCGGCTGTCTGCCAGCACAGAGCAGCCCGTCACAAAAAAAAAAAAAAAAAAAAAAAACAGCACCCTGGTCGTCTAGACGGCCTCCGGAACTCCTCCACAAGTCCGGGGTTTCAATCTACAGCACCCAAGACAATCCCTAATAGAGCTGTTGCTGTTTCTGCTCGTAGGCATTTTTTATTTGTGTCTTGGCGACGAATTGTGCCGTTCTTCCGAGAGACCCCGTCTTGGTCCACGGGGGCCCTTTTGGACGCGGCCTTGTCCATGTTTTGTTTGTAATGCCGTTGTTTTACTGTCTTGGGCCACATTGGTGATTCCAATGATTCCGTTGTTACTGCCAATTTCTCTCATTGCAGCTAATATTGGCCATCATTCGTGTTGAAACAGAACAGTACGACACAGCAACAGCCACGTCTGCGCCATGGATAGAGGAGGCTTGCCTGTCCTTGTTCCCTGCTCTCTTGGCGGCTATCCCGTTCTGTCTCTGTTTTTTTTTTTTTCTTCGTTTTTGTGTCTGTTCGACTGTGGCTGTTATCGAGTATCGCAGCGTGTCTCTGGAGAAATAGGTCTGATGGAGGTGTAGGGCTCGGCCAATAGCGTATAACAAAAGGCCGTAGTGGGGCCAAGTGGTGATATTCACTCCAGCATCAGGATACGAGTAGACGAGTTGAGATTGTTCTGTCCGACATCTATGGATATGTACTCTTCTGACACACGCAGTAGTCTAAATAAAAACAAGAAAAAAAAAAGTCATGCACTCGACTTGTCAGCCTCTGCCGCCTTGGCCTTGTCAACAAGCCCTTGGTCCGTGACGTGCTCTTGGTTCAGCGTGTAGCCGCGGATCAGCACAGACAGCAGCAGACAGAAGCCCGAAAAGGCCAGCATCGCAATGTAGATGACGCGCAGGCTGTCGCTGTATGCCTGGACCAGGTCCGTCTTGGCCGGCGACGCCGCCATGCCCTTGATCACGTAGACGACGGCCGTTGCGTCGCGCGAGTACGCGTGGGCGACACTGGCAAAGGCCGGCAGGGCCAGCAGCTTCTTTTGGAAACTGTTTTGGAAAATGACGCCGCCAATGGCCACGCCAATGGACTGGCCAAAGGTGCGCAAAAACGAGTTGAACGCCGACGCCTGCGCATTGAATGCGGGCTCGCACGCCGCCTGGATCGACAGGCTCATGGCCGGGAACAGCATGCCGAGACCCACGCCAATGGGCACGTTGAGCCAGATCCAGGCGGCCACGGACGTGCCGGGCTCCAGCAGCAGCAGCAGACCGGTGCCCAGCGTGCTGAAAAAAAACCCGGCCCACAGCGACCAGCGGTAGTGGCCCGTGATGCCGGCGACGGCGCCGACGACGACGGCGGCCGGCGCCACGGTCAGCGTCTCGGGCAGCACGGCGACGGCCGACACGACGGGCGAGTAGCCCAGCACGGCCTGGTAGTAGAGCGGCAGGAAATACAAGACCGACCACAGCACGGCGCCGTGCAGCACCGTCATGACATAGGTCAGCAGCATGTCGCGGTTGTTCATGATGCGCCGGTTGACAATGGGCTCGGCGGCCCAGCGCAGCTCGTAGTAGCCAAAGGCCACCAGCACCAGCGGGCCGACAATCAGCGGCACCAGCACCTGGTAGGCGTCCCACGCATGAGCCACGCCGCCCGTTGTCAGGCCGTACAAAAACGCCGTCGTCCCCGCCGTGAACAGCACAGCACCGATCCAGTCGAAACGGCCGAGCTTGTGCACAATACCACCGGGGATCTTGGCCTGGTGCAGGAACAAAACGACAAAGACGAGGCCGACGCCAATCAGCGGCAGGTTCATATAATAAATCCAGCGCCACGACACGTTTTGCGCGAAACCCGCGCCGATCAGCGGGCCCGTGACCGTGCCGATGCTCCACATGGCGCTCAGCATCGAGAACCACGACGGCCGGAACTGCAGCGGCACCAGATCCGTCAAGACCACCTCGGTCAGCGCAATCAGGCCGCCGCCGCCAATGCCCTGGATCGTGCGGCCGGCAATCAGCACGCCGAAATTGCCGGCCAGCGCGGCCATGAGCGAGCCGGCGCCGAAAAAGACGACCATCAAATAAATCATGTACTTGCGGCCAAAAATGCTGGACAGCGCAGCCACGCTCGGCTGCAGCACGGTGCTGGCCAGCAAGAAGCTGGTGCCGGACCAGAAGGCCTCGAGGGCACTGCCGCCGAGGGCCGTGCTGATGATGGGCAGTGCCACCGACAGCGTCGTGGCGTCGAGGGCGACGGCAATGGTCAGCACGAGCAGGGCCGAGAAGGCGAGGTACAGACTGCGCGACGCCTTGAACACGGCCTTGCCGTCGACCATTTCGACGGTGCCGCCGCCGGTGGCCATGGGGTCGTCGTTGGGGGGGTCGTCGTTGGGGGGGTCGTTGGCCGGGGTGTCGTTGACCGGGGTGTCGTTGACCTCGGGGGTGGGAGTAGACATGGCCACCGTGTCGGAGTCGGTGGCCTCTGCGAGGAGAGCCATAAGGGAAGATAGAAAGAGAAAGGATTAAAGAAGATGAAAAAAAAAGAAGATAGAAAAAGAGAGGATGGAGTAGAAACAATTAGAAAGAAGATGGAATAAAAAGAGGATTATATCAAACCGTGCTGTGACTTACTGGCAGCATGGCAAGTGATACGCTCATAGACACGCCAGCCTTATAAGGCACGACGAGAGATGGACCCGGCCAAACTGAAAACGCCTAGCAGGAGCCATGCCCGTCGGATGACGCGAGAATCTGCCGAGCTGAACCCACGGAGTAAGCACTACTAATGACCAACAGCCAGAGAAAAGAATTGCTGCTGCCTTGTCGGAGATTACCAATATATTAATAGATCACAACCATCCAATGCAAACAGCATCCAGGCGGCAGCGGAATGACGGAGGGTAACTCGGAGTTAGTTTGGCTCCGCCGAGACTCTGAGACATCTTGGGTCCGGCCGTGGCCATAGGCCTAGGAAAAGTACCGGTGGGAGAAGATGCGCCGAAGATCCGTTGCTGACGGAGCAGTGCTGAACGATAGATTGTTTTTAGTGTATTCATTGCTTCTCGTGCTGATTTCCGACTGGTACTTCTTTTACAACATCTGTTTCCTTAGCAATACTTGTCTTGTTTTGTTTTCGTGGTATTCCTGTTTTTTTCCTGCTTTTAATTTCTATCTTGTTCTCTATTTCGATCTAAAACTCTATTTTTGATTATTCTCTTTCACAACATCATGCCTGACAAAAACAAAACAAATAAAAAAACTACTGACCACTACACAGCACCTCCCACGCTTCAACAATGCCCTGCCTCGCCCCCGGCGTGCTCGCCGCCAGCGCCACAAGGCCCTGCTGCACTCTTACGGCCGTCCGCCGCGCATCCACCTGCCGCCGCCCGTCGCTTACACCAGCAACCCCCCCAACTCGCTCCATGATCCGCTGCACCTCGGCCTGCATGCCCTGCATCGTGTACGCCGGCACGGCCCAGGCTCCCGCGGCCGGCTTCAGCACGACGCCGCCCAGGCCCTTGGCCATGCCGCCCACCAGGCCGCCACCGCCACCGCCACCGCTGCCGCTGCGCATCGGCTGCGTCACGAGTCCCGTGATGCCGTCGTAGAGGCCGAACCCAAACGCCTTGCCGGCGGCCCGGATACCGCTGCCAATGCCGGTGATTTCAGCGTCGCCCCCTTTCTGCCCCGGCAGATCCCGCACTGTATCATCATTGTACAGACGCGGCGCATTGTGAAACCCGCGGGCCAGGCCCGTGCAAAAGTTGAGCGGGCTCTGCAGGCCCGTCGTGACAATGCGGCCGACGCTTTTGGTCGCCTGCACGGCCATGTCCAGAGTAACTGAGGGGTCCGCCGTGGCAGACGACTTCCCTGCAAACAGCTCCCGCGGAAAGTCGGCCACGGCCATGGCCATGGTCGTGAGGTCGCCGACCAGGGCCGCACCCGCACCGGTAAAAGGGTCCCGGGGCTCGGCGTCGGCGTGCACGTCGTACTCTTGCAGCCGCAGCAGCTGCACGTCGCTGTAGGTGATTTTGCGCTGCTGCACCAGCACGGCGACCGCCAGGGCCGACAGCCGCAGGTGCCGCAGGGAGCGACGGCTACGAGTACTCGTAATATACCGCCACACGGCCGGCTGCTCGGGCACGACGTCGCAGGGCAGCGGCTGCGGCAGGAACCGGTAAAAGGCCGCCGCACCCGCCGCCGTGCCGCTGCCCGTGCGGATCCTGTCGCCCAGCCGCTGGGCCGCCAACCGGGCTTGCGGTAGTAGTGCCTCTTGTATGGCCTCGGCCAGCCGCTCCGACGTTAGACCCGCATACGGAATGGGCCGCGGACCGGCGCCGGCTTGTGCGACCAGGTCGCCCCAAAACGGCTGGTCGCCGAAAAAGGGGACAATGACCGTCGGCAGGCCCGCGCGCAGGCCGGCCGCCGTCGTGCCAGCCCCGCCGTGGTGCACGACACACGCCATGCGCGGGAATAGCCACTCGTGGGGGCAGTCGTGCTCAAGAAAAAAAATGTCGCTGCTCGGTTTCTGGCTCTGCTTGCCGCCGCCGCCGCCAAGACCGCCCCAGCCTTGGGCGACAATGGCCCGCACACGCTGCTGCTGCCGCTGGAGCCGGCCGACGGCTTCGACCACGGCACGCGTCAGAGCGTCCGGGTCGTCGACTACAATGGAGCCAAAGCCAATGTAGACGGGCGGCGGACCAGCTGCGAGAAAGTTGGCCAGCGCGGGGCTGGGCGTGTACGAGTAGGACGCGTCGGCGGTCGCCTCGTTCTCGTCGGCCCAGAAATAACCGGCCACCGTCACCCGGGCACCCCAGTCGGCCGGCTTGGGCAGCAGCGCCGGCGACCAGCAGTACGTGGTCGGGATCTGCAGCCGGCCCATCAGACCGCCCGGGCTGAACGGCGCCACGGCCATGAGCGGCGACAGCGCCTGCAGCCCGAGCTTGTGCACGCGGAAGCGGTTGATGAGGTCGCCCAGCCCTTGCCACGTCAGGCAGTCCACCAGCGTGTACGACAGCAGCGAGGCCACGGCATAGGCCGGCGACGACGGCGGCACGGCTTGTAAATTGGCCAGCGGATGCGGGAACGCGCGCGTCGGCGTCCACGGCATCGTAAACATGATGTGCAGCGGCACGCCCAGCGCCTCGGCAATGTGCACATGCGCAAAGCTCGGCGGGTTCGCAATGATGGCGTCGGCCACAAATGCGTCGCCGTCGGCAGCGTCACTGTCATCGACATCCACCATGGAAGCCCAGCAGCCGTCGAGCACGCCCTCGATGAAGCGACGACGGCTGGCAATCGCGCCATTGTTGAACGTCTCGGGTGGCGGCATGAGACCGCTGCCGCCGCTGCTGACCATAAACGACATGAGTTCAGCCGGGTCGCCGCCGCCAATGTCGAAAAACTCGAGGCCGCTCTGCCGCACAAGGTCGCAAAAGACGGCGTGCGTCACGAGACGGACGCGGTGGCCGTGCTGGCACAAGACTCGGCCCAGGGCCACAAAGGGCTGCACATCGCCTCGCGAGCCGACGACCTGGATGACAATATGCAGCGGCTGCTGCTGCCTGTTCGGTGCCGGCGGGGGCGTGGTGGTCGTAGGCGGGCTGTCGGACGCCTGGGACTGCTGCGATGCCTGTTGCGTCAAGACAGAGGCCAGCTTGGCGGGATCGGTCGTGTCGATGGAAATGTCGACCCGGCCGTTGCTGGTGACGGTGGCATCGGCCGCTAAACCCGCGTGCGACGCTAGACGGAGGTGGGTGGCAGTCATGGTGATGGGGATGTTGGTGATGTCAATCGACTTTCATGCCGGCCATCGTAAAGGTAAAAGTCGACTTTATACTCGTCGTCGGGCTGCACGAGGTCGGTGACATCCAGCTGGATGCCTGCTGTGGCCGCGTGCCCATCCTCGTACCATCCAGTGACCGACCAAGAAAATAGGAGAGGAGGCGAGGTCGATGACGAAGGACAAAAAGACTGGTGGAGCATGGCAGCGGGAGTGATTGGCTAGAGCGACCGTTCAACCAAGAGTGGCAGATATGGAGCAACGGTTCAACGACAGAGTGGCAGACATGATGCTGCCCAATGGAGTCATACCACGCAGGAAACCAGATACAAAGCAAAAGAAACAGATGCAAAGCAAAAGAAAAAATATAATAGTAATAATAGATAAAACGACAAGGGCCGAAATGTGTACAAGAACCGGAAAAACAAAAATAGAACCGTTTTGGCCACACACCAACGACAGAACACACAAATACAAAAACGCAGGGACACCGCAACTGGAAAAAGCAAATGAAAAAACAACACCCGGGCTGCACTCCCTATCCGTTCTTTTGGACAATCATGCGCATCGGACGTCTAGCTGGAGAACCGCCGCGTGATCTTGGCAATGACTGGAGGGTTAGTATGGAGGCAAGAAACGAGAGGGCAGACAAAACGTACTGTGCAGGGCGACGACGGAAAAGATAAACACCAGCGACAGCACGAGCACAACCACGGGGTCGACCTTGAGACCCGGCGACTCGTCCGTGTACAGGCGCAGCATGGTGCTGCTGCTGCCGCCCGCACCGGCTGCGCGCGTGCTCGTCGGGCGCGTGCTGGCCACCTTTTCCTTTTGGTCGGCGGCAGCACGGCGCCGGATCTGCGTGCGGGCACCGCCGGGCGGGGGCGGGGGCGACGACGACGACGCGCGGTTGATGGACGAGCCGGACGCCGCGCCGGCCGGGGTTGGCGAGGATGCACGAGGGGAGGACTGTGGGTGGTTAGCGCGTGTGTGGTGTGAGAGGGTTGTGCAAGCGCGAGCAGTAGGTGAGAGTTAAGAGCGAGTGTGAGTAGGAGGTGAGAGTTGAAAGCGAACTCGAGGACAGTTTGAAGCCTGGCCTAGACTGCCAACTGCCACCAGACTGCACCAGCTCGAGCTACACGGTCCGGCGCAAGGCACACGTAGATCGGCACGGTCGTTGCTGCCGGCTAGCATGTCGAAATGACCTTGACCGTAGCTGCTGGCAGCCCTTCTCTCTTTCTCTCTCTCTTCTCTCTTCTCTCCTCTCTTTGCCCTCTCCCTCCTCGCGATCGGCGTGACCGTGATCTGCAAAGGGTCGCAACAGCGCCGGTGACTTACCATTGTCAAGGTAAAAAGAGTGTGATGGTCAGGAAATCGAAGTCGGATTCAGCGTCAGACAGAAAGAGTCAAGGTCGTGGTTGTGTGGTGTGGTGGTGGTGGTGGTGGTGGTGGTGATGTGCGAGAAATCGTTGAAATGCAGGAAGCGTGGATCGAGCTCGTCGTAGTAGAAGGCATTGAGGCCACAGTTTGCAACAGCACCCAGGAACCGAATCAATAGGAGAGCAGGGGGGCCCAGCTGCACTGACCAATCCGCGCAGCGCATGCCTGTCTGTGAATTATGGGGCTCTCAGACTCCATCTCGACTTTCGTACTCGTAGTCTGTACTTTTCGCGATAGCGCACTATCAATAATCCGGCCGCTTCTGGAACCAGAGCCTCGACAGAGCATAAGAGCTGTGGACCCCGAGCTCTCCACTAGCACGCGAACGCCCCTGACTCTATCACGACACCCACGCGACGGAAACGGAAGGAGGCCGATGCTTGCGACAAGCTGACTCCGTACTTTGTACTCGCACGAACCGTTGAGCACGCCAGGCAAAACACCACAATCATTAGCAAGAATTGGTGAATTAATCTTTATTGAGACTGCAATGCAGATTGTTATATAGTAGACGAAAGAGAACGAGACTGCATTAGTGCCCGCAAATGCAGCCATGCAAGGGAAAGACGGTCCGGAAACTAAAAGAATAAAGAGGAAAGATAAAGAAAAGAGAATATGAGAGAATGAAATAAATCAAACAACAGAAGAACAGGAACCCAAGACGCCTGAACAAAAAGAACGCCTTCCGCTGTTTGTTTTTTTATCGCATGTCTCGCCGTCTTGCGCTGTCTGCTGTCAGTGCTGCTGCTCGCAGTCGTCCCGCTGGCAAAGAGCTCGTTTTCTGTATACAAAAAAGGGCAAAAGGGCAATGGCAATAGGCAAAGAGGGTTGGCTAGCAAATCAGAAAAAAAAGAGGCCAGGACGCAAGACGGCAACCGGAACAGAAAATGGGTTTGTGGTATATGTAGAACAACGAGTGTACGTATGTATGGCGCAGAGAGAGAGAAAGGGAAATGAGAATGAAAAGGAAAAGGAAATGGAAAAATGAAGAAAATCAAAGCAGCCGACAAAGGAAACTTGAGTAATAGGAGACGCCTACAGCGTCACGTCGAGAACGAGCGAGACGTCCTGCACAGTCGGGCCGGCCAGGTCCTCAAGCACGGGGATCAGGTCCAGCAGCTCATTGTCGTGCGCGTCCGAGAACCAGCTGCTGATCGGCACCGCGTGCTGCGGGTGGAAAATGTACGACGTCGGCGAGTTGTCAATGATGATTGTGTCCTTGAGGTCGCGGCCCACCATCGACAGGTCCTTGACGTAGTTACCCTGGTGGTTGAAGCAGCTCTCGCGGAACAGCCGGTGGTGCACCACCTTGTGGATGTCCAGCTGGTCCAGCAGCGGGTTGCCATACTTGGACACCGACGCCGTGAACACCACCACCTCGTACAGCTCGCCCACACGCTTCATAAACTCGTCCACGCCCGGCCGCTTGATCACGTAGATATTGTGGTAGTTGCCCTCAATCTCCACAGGAATCGTAAAGTCGGCTTGGTGCAGGATCTTGAACGAACTGTGCACCAGCGTCTCGTCCAGGTCCAGCACCAGACACTTGCGGCCCTTGAGATGCGGCTCAATCGGCGGCAGCAGCGCCGTTTGCCGGTGTGCCTCATTCAGCTCTGCAACCGACACGCCCTGCTGCTGCTGCTCAGCGCTGGGGACGGGCAGCGCGCCCATGGGTGCCGGTCCTGGTGGCGGTGGCGGCACAGAAGGCAGCTCCGGCACCTGTGTCAACACCTGCTCACTCCGGACCGACGTGTCGGGCATGTCGACATCGTCTGCGCCATCGCCACCGGCTGCAATCTGAGCGGCTTCGGCTTCTTCCTCCTGCGTCGCATCAACCGTAACCACGGGCGTTGAGCCGCCAGCTGTGCCAGTCTGCAACGACTCCCGCTTCGAGTCACCGTCCGTCGCGCCCGCAACCGCCGTTGAGGCGCCCGTCGACGTCGACTGGTCCTGGTCGGACGCCGCGGCCGAGCTTCGCTTTTCGTTCGCCACTGCTGCCGCCGCGCCTGCAGCTGCTCCTGCTGCTACAGACCCGGCAGATGGCATGTACTGCTGCTGTGGCTGTTGTGTTTGGAGGAGAGACTGATCGGTCGTCGCGTCCTGTTTTGGCTTTTCGTTCTTCTCATTCAGCTGTGGTTGTGTGCGTGCACCGCCCGCGACAGTTATGCTGTTATCGTTGGTGGCGTGGTCACTATCCTCTCCGCCGGCACCCGTCGACGCAGCCGCAGCAGACCTCCGGCTAGCCGTAGTTGGGCGTGGTGGGATGTCCTTGAGTTTGTTTGCGGGGAGCGGCTGCTCGTCAACGTCGAGAGCGTTTGCATCGTCGGGCACGGCGCAGCAGCCAAAGATGGCCAGAAAGCCGCCACCGGCCTTCTTACGCTTCTGGTGGGAAGCCACGGCGGGCGAGCTGGGTTGGGAGTTGCCTGGAGTGGCCGTTGTGGGAGTGGCAGAAGTACCGGTGCCGAGACCGACGCCGGAACCAGACTGGTGGGAGTGGGACTTTTGGGAAGCCCTGCTGGACGCGACGCTTCCGTTGCGACGACGGCCGAGAAAGGTGTTGCTGACGCTTTCGCGCGAGTCGCCGTTGGCAGTAGCACCGCTGAGGCCGCTGGTTGTCGGCGACGGCTGGACGTCCTTGGAAGAGGACCGGGATGGGACGTGGAGAAAGCTGCGCAGTTTCTTGGTAGGCGTAGATGTGTCGCTGGTCTTGGTGTCCTCAGCCTGCTTGAGCGCAAGATGTTCTTTGGTGGTCTCAGCAACAATCTGTGAAGGCGTCTGTGACTGGGTATCGCGCGACATTGTTTTCAGGAGACGAGAAAAAAAAGATGCGTCCCTGGAGCCGTATGTGTCGGCTCGGGTCTTGTTGGTTAGCGTACTGGCTCTGTTGGAATGCGATTGTCAAAGCGAGCCGGAAGCATGAAAGAAAGTACTCGGGAAAGGGATGGTGTGGGACGCAAAAAGTCCAGAGGGTGACAGCGCTGGCGAGTAACACGAGCTGCAGATGAAGAACTGCAGCCGCCAAGCCGTGATAGGGTGAATCGCTGTGGGTAAGGGGTGAAGGGAGAAGGTGGGAGGAAAAAAGAAACATCAAAAAAGGAGAGAGAGAAGGCGAAATACACAAGCACAAGACACAAGGAGACCAAGGGCGACCAAATGCACCAAATACACGAGGCTGGCTTGGAATGCAGGCTTGTCGCAAGCTGAGACGAGGTGATCCGGGGCGGAGCTGGGAAGCTGCAACGGGAAAAGGACGGTGTGCGCAGTGCAGTGGCAAAACTGCTTACTTACTTGGTGGCTGGTCTATTAAACGGGTATCGATGCAGTTCGTTGATGTCGTTGTCGTCGTCGAAAAGGAGGTGCGCAAATAAAAATGGCGGCCCGACAGGTGGCCGACGGCGGGAACGGGTGGCAGGGAAGACCCGTGAAAAAGGAGTCGAGTCGAGTTGCTGAAGAAGAAGAAGAAGAGTCAGACGAGAGCCGACGGGAAGCTTGAGGGCGGCAGTCGACTGGCAGGCGGAGGAGGGGAGGAGCGGCGATGCACAGGGCGGTGATGTGCAAAAGGCGAGAGGGCAGGAGCAAGCATGCAAGAAGGCGAAAGCGAGACAGGAAGGGAAGGAGAAGAGGAGAGGAAAAGGAAGGAGGGAGTGATTACGAGTAGATGGAATAAGGAGACAAGAAGGTAGGAACCAGTAGGGAGGCAGGAGCCAGGAGGTACGAGTAAGAAGGAGCCAGGAGCAGAGAGAGAGAGCCCAGGAGCAGGAGAGGAGCCGCCGCGACAGTGGACATTTGGTGCTGTACGAAGTACAGTGGGAGGTTGGGTGGGTATGGGTCTAGCATCGACGCTGGATTAATCTTAAGCTGGGCGGGACAGGACAGGATGAGGGTTCTGCACTTGATGTTTCCTTGTCGTTTTTCCTCTTCGTCGCTCTTTTCCCCTTTCCTTTTGTTATGCTTTGGTAACGCTATCGCGATGTAATTTCTTATTTGATTATTTTATGATTAGGCGATTTCTTTTCTTTTTTCTGCTTATTCTCCCAACTGTTTTCATCCTTTCGTTTCTTTATCCATTCGATCTTTGGGCCGGGCTAGGTAGGGTCTGACGGGTTTACGAGGACCCCGTACGAAGCACGAGCACGATACGATACTGGTAAGTGTTCTGTACGGGATCTGTATCGTACAGGAGAAAAGAGGATGGCGAAAGAGGATGGACAACGGGAGGATACCGAGTTGAAAACACAGGAAACCACCGCGATAGCACAGCAAAGAGAAAAACCGTTCACAGGCGCCGCAGCGACAGGGGCCGAGTGCAGAAGGAGCAAGACACGCAGAGCGGCTGGGGGGGGATATTAGCGCCATCACACCAAAGAGATTAGCCAACAATGGTTGAGCCAGCAGGGACCAGTTCGGATGCATAAAGAAGTGGAACCGCCCCGTAGCTACATTGACACGCTAGGAGATTGCGACTGTCTGGAGGTACCGTTTACAGCACATCCTAAAGTGCGGGCCGTCAGACTGGCCAATGAACGAGGCCTGTCACAGAGGAGCGGGGTCGGCGGAGGCTGCTCGAGCCGGGGTGGGCAGTAGCGTTTCTGGCTGTACTCCGTACTCTGTAGTGAGCAGTCGTAGGAGGACGGCAGAAGCCAATATTATCATCTTATTATGATGCAACGCGATGCGACGCCGGCGATTTCTATGTCGGAGAAGAACGCGAGTACGGTGTACGGAGTACGAGGATGCATATGGAGTACGTACTCGGTGGGAAGCACGGGTATTACTGTACTAGTATGCAATGAATGCAGCCTTTTCGAGGTACGAGTAGGCTGTGGTTTGAGTCGAGGCCTCGTACTCGCAAGTGCAGCGAGTCCATCTGCGGAGCGTACCGTTTCTGCCTGGCGCCTGGTCTGGTGGACGTCCCGCGGCGGCTCGCCATACAGACTGGAGACGCGTGCCCGCCACGACCCTGGCTGCCACCGGTCCCTGGTCAGAGCTCGTAATAACGTGCGGATCTTCTACAAATCTGCCCGTATCTCGTTTTCCATCCTGAATGATTTCTCGATATCTTTGAGAACTGATGCGAAACGAAACGAAGCAAGTACGAGTAATCGTACTCGTAATCTGTATGGCCGGCGCGAGATGAAGCAGATTCCTACGGCAGAGTGCCGAACACAACGGCGAGCAATCTATAAATATACTTGTGCCGGAAGGCAGTTGAAGGCACTACGAGTATGCATTCTACTCATCCGCGGCCTGTGATTGGTCGAGTTCCTCTCTGCTTGCCGCCCAGCATGCCCCCCAATGACAGAACGGTCACAGCATGGGCAGATGGGAAGTGGAGGCGACGGGCAGCGCAACAGCAGCAGCAGCAGCGGCGTGTACGAAGTACGAGTACGATTACTTGCGGAGTTTTTAAAAACGACCAGCAACTGGCCACATGCAGCCATGACGCTGCAGCTGTGGCACGTTGGAACACGGCGCTCGCATGTGTTGTCTGACTTGGGCAGCATACATGTCGCTGCTGCTGCCTTGTGGGAATGTCTGCGTTGTCGAATCCCACGCTCGAGGAATGTCGTTTGTCTCCCGGCTCCATCCCGGGCAGCGTCGGGCTGAGTCCGCTGTTACAAGTTATGGCGGCGACAGTGCATCGGGCAGATCATGGTACGAGTGTAGGAGAACTTGGCCCGTGTCCGACGATCGCTCTCACATACTGTGTATATGCAGTATAATACTGTATTACATACTGTGTATGAATTATTCTGAGTCAGCATTCTCCAAGCAGGCCCACTAATCTCCGCAGTCCCCGGCAGCTTAGGCCTTCCCCAGACATTGGAGTGCATGCCTCGGGGCGGTGTTGTCACATGCCTCTCGGTCTTGCCTGTTTGGGCATACGTCACGATGCACCATGGTGTCCGGAAACATCCATAGCACGAAAGCAACGCCGTCTACGACTGCAAATCTCCATCATCACTCGATCGACCGCATCGATACTGTCGCTTAACACCTGCTCAACACCTGCTTAACTTAAAGTTGGAGCCCGCCGATGGCTGGCTTGCGTGCTCGACGGCGCATCGTTATCTCGTCATCTTGGTCTTTTGATCTGCGTCTTTTTTAAATCACCACCACCACATGGCCGCCCAGTCGACACTGCGGCAGTCGGCCGCCGAGGCGGCGATCGCCGCGTTTGTGGAAAAGTACAAGACGCTGCTGCGCGGGCGCATTGCGCGCACGTCGCGCACGACGCGGCTGCTGGCGACGCTGTCGCTGTTGGCGTCGGTGGTGTTCGGGGCCGAGGGGAGCCGACGATGGTGGCGGCGGCGGCGGCTGGAGCGTGAGCAGGGCATCAAGCTGCTGCGGACCAACTCGTGGCTGCACAACAAGGACGGGTCGCGCACGATCTACGTGCCGTACCGCGACGGCAGCGCCAAGGTCAAGATCCACTCGACGAAGCCGTTGACGTTTGAGGCGCACCGGCGGTTGTTTCTGAATCCACCGCGCGTGTCGGGCCTGGGTGGCATGGTGCCGTCGCAGGCGAAACCCGGGCTGAATTTGGCGTTCTTGCACCAGTTCTTGAGCCTCATGAGCATCATGATCCCACGGTGGACGAGTAAAGAGTCGGGCTTGTTGGTGAGCCACGCAACGTTTTTGGTGCTGCGCACGTACCTGTCGCTGGTGGTGGCGCGGCTGGACGGTGAGATTGTGCGCGACCTGGTGGCGGGCAACGGCAAGCATTTCCTGCTGGGCCTGCTCAAGTGGTGCAGCCTGGGCGGGCTGGCGTCGTACACCAACGCAATGATCAAGTACCTCGAGTCCAAGGTGTCGATTGCATTTCGCACGCGGCTGACGCGCTACATCCACGACCTGTACCTCAACGACAACCTCAACTATTACAAGCTGTCGAACCTGGACGGCGGGCTGGGCCAGAGCGCAGACCAGTACATTACGCAGGACCTGACGCTGTTTTGCGCGTCGGCGGCCGGCCTGTACTCGTCGCTGGGCAAGCCGCTGCTGGACCTGGGCATCTTCAACTACCAGCTGTACAAGTCGCTGGGCCCGCTGGCGCTGACGGGCATTGTGAGCAATTATTTCCTGACGGCAAGCATCCTGCGCCGGCTGTCACCGCCGTTTGGCAAGCTCAAGGCCATCGAGGGCCGCAAGGAGGGCGACTTCCGCAGCCTGCACGCGCGGCTGATTGCCAACGCGGAGGAGGTGGCCTTTTACGGGGGCGCAGAGCAGGAGAAGCAGGCGGTCAACCGCGAGTTCCGCGAGCTCAAGACATGGATGGAGGGCATTTACATGCTCAAGATCCGCTACAACATGCTCGAGGACTTTGTGGTCAAGTACAGCTGGAGCGCGTACGGCTACCTGCTGTCGGCGCTGCCCGTCTTCCTCCCGGCCTGGGGCGGGCTCGGCGGCGTGTCGGAGCTGGTGGACGGTAGCGCGCCGGCGACGGACCTGCGCGAGCGGTCGCGCACCAAGGACTTTATCACGAACCGGCGGCTGATGCTGTCGCTGGCCGACGCGGGCGGGCGCATGATGTACTCGATCAAGGACCTGTCGGAGCTGGCCGGCTACACGAGCCGCGTGTACACGCTGATCTCGACGCTGCACCGCGTGCACGCGGGGGCGTACCTGTCGCCGGGCGGCCGGCAGGGTGGCGAGCTGTACTCGCTGAGCGATGCGCACGGCACGATGCAGCTGGGTTTCGACGGCGTGCGGCTGGAAAACGTGCCGGTAGTGGCACCCGGTCTGTGGCCACACGGTGGCGAGGAGCTGATCGAGTCGCTGTCGCTGATTGTGCGGCGCGGCGAGCACCTGCTGGTCTCGGGGCCCAACGGGTCGGGCAAGACGTCGATTGGGCGGATTGTGGCCGGGCTGTGGCCGGTGTACCGCGGGCTCGTGAGCCGGCCCAAGGCGCACGGCGAGGACGGCATCATGTTCTTGCCGCAGCGGCCGTACCTCAGCATCGGCACGCTGCGCGACCAGGTCATCTACCCGGACGGCGAGGTGGACATGCGCGCCAAGCACAAGACGGAGGCGCACGACCTGCAGCGCGCGCTGGACGACGCGCACCTGGGCTACCTGCCGGCGCGCGAGGGCGGCTGGGACACGAAGAAGGAGTGGAAGGACGTGCTGAGCGGCGGCGAGAAGCAGCGCATGGCGATTGCGCGCGTGCTGTACCACGAGCCGCAGTATGTGTTTATCGACGAGGGCACGAGCGCGGTGTCGGGGGATGTCGAGGGGCTGCTGTACGAGGTGTGCAAGGAGAGGGGGATCAGTGAGTTCTTTCTTTTTTTCTCCATCTCTCGTCTTTCGTGATGATTTGTAACGTGTGATACTGACTAAGCAGCACTGATCACCATCTCCACCCGCGCGTCGCTCAAAAAGTACCACACGTTCAACCTCGTGCTGGGCATGGGCGAGCGCGGCGACGAGTGGTCGTTTGAGCGCATCGGCACGGAGCGCGAGAAGCAAAACGTGGAGCGCGAGCTGGCGGAGCTGCGCGAGCGGCTGAGCAAGGTGGACGAGTGGCGGGCGCGGCGGCAGGCGATTGACGAGGAGCTGGGCAAGGTGTGGGTGGAGGGGGGGGAGCTGGCCGCGCCGGCGTATGTGGGGGAGGCGGAGGCGGAGACGGCAGCGGCGGAGGTGGCAGACACGACGTCAGAGCCAACACAGGCATAGGGGATGTACTCGTAGTTGTAGACGAAGCATCGTGGTCATGTGATTGTTAGATAATTTATTTATTGAACATTTATTCTTGAGTATTTATTTTTTGATGATTTATCTTATTATTTTGAGACTTATTTTATTTTTTTGAACGCTTACTAATTTATTGAACATTTTATATTTTGACATTTATTTTATTTACTCGTAACAACTACATCCGCTCAACTGGACTCAACCCCAGCAACCGCATGCCGTTCCCCAGCACCACGCGCGTCGCCGAGTACAGGGCCATGCGGGCCTTGAGCAGCTCGGGCTCGCTGCCGGCGACCTGCAGGTGGTCGTAGGACGAGCTCATGGCGTGGGTCATCTTGAAGAGGTAGGTCAGCACGGTCGTGGGCTCGAGCGTCTTGAGCGTGTTCTGCATGACGTCGGGCCACTGGGCGAGCAGGCGGACAATGTTGACGGCATGGGGCTCGTCGAGCAGGGCGGTGTCGGCAGAGGCGAGGTCGTCGGCACTGAGGCCGACCTTGCGCTCAATGGAGCAGACGCGTGCGTGGGCGTACTGCAGGTAGGGCCCCGTGTCGCCCTCAAAGGACGTCATCTTGTCCATGTCAAAGTTGTAGTTGTTGATGCGCTTGCCGGTCATGTCCTGGACCATGACGGCCGAGATGCCGAGGATGTCGGCGACGGCGGCCGGGTTCTCGACCTGCTGGTACTTGACCGTGTTGGCGCGCATGACGTCGTGCATCTTTTCGGCGACGTCGTGCAAGATGTCGTCCAGAAACACGACGGTGCCCTTGCGCGTCGACATGCCGAGCACGAGGCCGAAATTAATGTGCTGGCACTTGGCGGCCAGGTCCTTGTAGCCCATGAGCTCGACAATCTTGAAGAGCTGCTTGAGGTGCAGGTCCTGGGCCGAGGCCACGACATAGATCATCTTGTCAAACTTGTACTTGTCGGCGCGGGCCAGCAGCTCGCTAATGTCGCGCGTCAGGTACAGCGCGGTGCCGTCGCGCTTGCGCACCAGCGGCCGCTCCAGGCGCTTGCCCTCCTTGCCGGGCACGTGCTTGCTAAAGTCGACAATCTGCGCGCCGTCCGACTCCTCGGTAATGTGCAGCTCGTCCATGCGCTTGGCAGCGGCCTCCATGGCGGCCTCGGGCACCTGCGACTCGCCGCTGTAGCTGTCAAAGGCAATGTTGAGGCGGCTGTACGTGTCCTTGTACCGCACAATCGACAGGTCGCGGAACCGCCGCCACTGCGCCACGGCCGCCGCGTCGCCGTCGGTCATCTTGCGGAAGTACTTGCGCGCCTGCTCGTCCAGCCCGGCGTCCGCCATGGCCTGCGCCTCGGCCGTCTTGCCGGCGGCCTTGAGCTCCTCGATCTGCTTCTTCTCGGCCGACAGCTCCGCGTTGATGTCCACGTACAGCTTGTACAGGTGGTTGATGGGGTCGCGCTCCAGCTCGGCCTCGTCGCCGTGCCGCTCAAACGACAGGGCCAGCAGGCCGTACTGCTTGCCCCAGTCGCCCAGGTAGTTGATGCGCGTCACGTCCCAGCCCGCGGCCGCGTACAGGTTGGCCAGAAAGCCACCGATAATCGTGCTGCGCAGATGGCCGGCGTGGAAGGGCTTGGCAATGTTGGGGCTGGAAAACTCGATGATAATCTTCTTTTGCCCCTTGCTGGGGTCGGCGGGGTCGACAAGGCCCAGGCTCTTGTTGTTGCCAAACTCGCGGCCCTGCGCGCGGATCAGCGGCAGCGTGTACTTGAGCAGCGGCAGCGGCTTGAAGAAGAACTGCACAAAGTAGCCGTTGACCGTGGGTGCCTCGACGAGGGCGTCGTCGGCCGGGAACGCCGCCACCCATTCGCGCGCGAGCTCGTCGGGCTTCTTGCCCTTGACGCGCAGGGCCGGCGTGGCCAGGATCAGGTCGCCCTTGTCGAGGCCCGTGGTCCACTGCAGCGCATTGTAGACAATGACAGAGTCGACGCCCGTGACGCCCGTCAGCACGTCGGCCAGGTGCGCGCGGTACAGGTCAAAGGGGTTGGTGTCCGGGTGGCAGTTGGGGTAGGTCTTTTGGGCGGCCTCGAGCGAGAAGCCCTGGACCAGGCTGGCCAGCTGGTCGACGGTGGCGGCAGCCATTGGAGAGATGGGGCGGTAGCGGGCAAGTGAGGGCGAGGACGAAGATGAAAAGAGCCGAAGGGATCGACGAGGTGGAGGAGGAGGGAATCGAAGAGGACGAGGGAGACACAATCGAGCACTGACAAGTCGCAGAGATCGAAGCGCAGTCGGCACGGAAGCAGACAGCAGGAGCATAGACGGGACGCCGAGGGACAAAGACGTCAGAGGGGTGACGATGTTGACTCTTGACAAAAAATATTTTTTTATGTCATGGTACAGAGTACTCAATCCGTGTCAGTGAAGACCCCGCAGGGCAATAGCGGGGCGTATTACAGTGCACGCAGTGAGTCATATTTTACGATTAAAAGTTGTCATTCTAAAAAACACGTTAAATAGCCTCGCTAGAACCCATACTCCTCGACGTGCAGGTGAATGCCCTGCGCGCCCGTGCCCTTGTGCACCGCGCGCTCGTCTGACAGCCGCACGACGCTGTTGCGCGTGTGCGCCACGAGCGACTTGCCGCCGCACACGACGACCGACGTCTCGCCGCCCGTGGCCTCGACGGCGCGCCGGATCACGGCGGCGACGTCGGGCCGCGTCGTCAGCTGCTGCACGTGCGAGTCGGAGCTGGCGACGCGACGCAGGCCGCCGGCGGCCGTCTTTTCGACGTCGGCCGCCATGCAGCAGGAGTTGTCGACACTTGTGTTGTTGGCCGGTGTGTTGTCGACGACGCTCGACGAGCTGGCCGGCGACGGCGACGGCGACGACAACAACGCATGCGACGGATCCTGCGTGACGGCAACGCAGACACTCAGCTCAATCGCCGTGTCCTTGGCCATGGCAACGAGCTCGTGCAGACGGCCGACATAGTAGCCAATCTCGTCGCCCTTTTTGGCACACAGCAAGAAATCAATGCGTGTGCAGATGAGTTTTCTGTTGTTGCGGTTGGCAGCGGCCTCCTGCAGAACACTTTCGAGGATTGGCAGCGTGAAAGACGCGCCCGTCGACGCCGACAGCAGCACGAGCGTCTCGTAAATGTCCCAGCGCGGCGGTGCGCCAAAGGGGCCGGTGACCAGGGCCGTCAGAGTCTTATCTTTGCGGGCCGCCTCGTGCAGCCGCTTTGAAAACCCGGCATGCTTGCGCACGACGAGTTGGATGCTGTTGCAGACGCACGTGCCGGGCAGCGGGTGCGCGCAGGCAATGGTGTAGGGGTGGTGCTCGAGCGGCCCCAGCGCCGGCATCCAGAGGTAGAGGTGCTGGCCGGCACGCCACGGCCAGTGCACGTCCTTGATCGTGACAATGGTGACGTCGTCGCCGACGGCCCGCAGCTGCGCGGCATGGCCCAGCCGTTGGGCGCCGCTGCACTGTGTACCTCTTGTTTCTTTAATCCGGACGTTCTGCCACACCAGCATCACCACGCGCACGGCCCGATCGAGCGCCAGCGCCGCCACGGCAAACCACACATTGTACCGCGCATACGCCGGCACGTGCCGGTACACGACCCACAGCAGCAGCACCGCCGTGACCACGTGCTGCGCCACAAACAGCTCGTAGTACCGGTGCCGCAGCGGCGCGAGCCCCATGACGCACGTCCACGCCAGCAGCGCCCACGCGGCCACGCCGTACTTGCCCATGGGCATGGTCTCGAAAAATAACGAGGCCAGCCCGGCCCGCGCGTACTCGGTGTAAAAGTGCCAGCCGTGCACCGACGCCGTCACCAGCATCGTGCGCGCAATCCACCGGTGCATCCAGTTGAGCCGCTCGTGCGACGACCCGGTCAGTGCGGTCAGTATGCTTCCGCCCGTCTGGGCCTTGCCGGCCAGCAGGTACACCAGCGGCAGCTGCGTCACCGTGACCCAGGCATTGCGGAACCCGATGCGCTCGTAGAAGTTGACGTCGTGCACAAGGACGCCGCCGCCGCACATGAAGCCGATGATCACCGCCCAGTACACCAGAAGCATGACGATGCGGCCGGCCGGCGGCGGCGTCAGCCAGCTGAAGCGCGGCACGCGCACAAGGTATTGCGGGTAGGAGATCTCCCGCGCGACGGCCGTCAGCGTCGCCCACGCCTGCAGCACGGCCGACCGCGGCTGCGTCGGGTGGGCGTGCGAGGCGGCGGCGGCGGCGGTGTGCAGACGGACTTGGCTGTCGTAGTAGTTGACGCACCGGATGCCGACAAACAGGCCGACGACGCCGGCGACGGCGTACCAGTAGGCACGGGCCACGGCCATGTTGGTGGCCTGGAACATGCCCGTTCCCATGGACATGTCCATGGTGGGTGTCTTGAGAGGTTTAGGCGATGTGAAGCTGTAGGGAGATTTGGTGGGATGCACTCGTAGAGGGCGGTGGTGGTGCGATGAGGACTATTGTCCGCGTAGATGTGTGACAGCGGACATAAAATGTCCGATTCCGAGCGTGTGCGACGACGAGTAGAGATGTGAGAGGGCCGGAAGTTGATGCCAAGGACGATACTGAGCACGAGTACGAGTACTTCGTACGATCGTCGTCGTCGCGACACGCCAAGACTGCAACGGCTGTACGGAGTAAAGCTTGTTGAGATGAAATAGAAATAGAAAAAAAGCCTCGTCGAAACGAAAAGCAAACGAGCGCAGTGAGCAGGTTGTTGTGGGGGAATGGAGACGAAACACCTGCGGTAGCATTGCCTAGGCTATGTACGAGTGCGAGTACTTGTGTACGAAGTAGTGTGATACGTGGATCAACTCAGTAATTTATAGTTGGGCCGGTATAGCAGGTATCAAAAGATCTTCAGGCCGTGAGGAGGTGGCCGAGATCACATGTCAGCAGGGCACCATGAGAAAGAGATTACACCACGCAATTCGTGCTTATTAGCGATAGACTCAACTACAATCAGTATACAAATTAGGTGCCTTTATTGGCCAAAAATTGCTCATAATAAGCGAAGCCGGTGTGTCGGGAACTGGTACGGCTGGGCGTCGACATGGCCGACGGCATTGTCATCGGAGGAAAGCGACGACGATAACACAGAGGCGGACGACGGCGTGGCCATGGCCGCAGGCGTGGCTATAGACAAAAAAAGCATTGTGTCGTAAGGTTGCTAGGCCGAGTGCATCAGTGCATCGTCGAGTCAGGGCCGATATACGAAGTAGATTGACCTGCACCAGCGTCTGCCAGGACGTTGGTGGAAGGAAGGGATGGCGGCGTACGAAGTAGACGGCAGGTGGGGTTGGTAGTTGCCGGATTGGAGTGAGAAGTTGACGGGTCGTAGATTTTAGTGGAACACGCGTTCTGGTAGCGGTGCTCCAATAGTTGACTGCTAAAGCGTCGAACTTGGGTGCGATCCGGCGTGTACGACGAGACATGGGCCGTTGGCACAAGAATTTGGAAAAAGAATAAGATCCCGGTCAGATGCTGTGCTCTGCCGTCAAATGAAGGCAAAATGGCCGGTATGCTTTTTGGGATAGCGTACGGGCCGGGCTCATAACCTGTTGAACACGGATATGGGTGGAAAAGACTTGGTACGAGGGAGAGTCTACGAGTACTCGTAGACGACCCCACCCAGGACGGCGAAACGTCCTAAAGGAAAAGACCGAAAAGAAAGGGAAAACAGTAATCACATTTACAGGTACGTCGGATGCCAACAACAGGGCGAATCCAATGGTATGATGGATGGATAATTAGATCACAAGCAGGCAAAACGGACATGAAAACGGACCAGGCCACAAACGGAAGAAACCTTCTCACTGTGGAGAATATTGCTGTTAGCCCATTGGCCCGTCTGCCGCTGCCGCCCGCCACAACTTGCTCAATCGTGCGCGCTCCACTTCGACGGCATCAGTGTGATGCTACCTGGACGTCGGTGCTCGCCGTCGAAGCTGAGTACTCGTATACTTTTTTTAGCGTTTGCGGGCGGTAGTAGACTATTGCCACTATGCAAATCATGTAGATCATATAAGTGCCCACAATATGGCCGAGTTAGGAAAGTGTCGACCACCTCGGAATAAGCTCTCGGTGACGGCGTGAGGAGAAGAGAAGAGAAGAGTAGAGGAAGACAAAGCACACAGGACCCTGAGTGTGTACGAGTAAGCCAGTGCTCCGTTCTCCTCGCTACCCCTGACACACCACCTCGTGACCCGTGTTCCTTGGGCAGTGTGTTCCTTCTGTGCTCTGTAAGCAGGTCATCATATATATCTGGTCTTTTCTTGTCGTCAGTCGACAGTCTCGTCAACATCCTCATCCATCTTCTTCAGCATCATCACTTGTTTCTACTCCTACACTCTGCCCTCATCCCCAACCCCCACCATGCTCGTCCAAATCACCTCCCTCCTCGCCGCGGCCTCCCTCGCCAACGCCCACTTCCTCCTCACCTACCCGGCCACCATTGGCTTCGACGACGACAGCGAGCCCATCGCCCCCTGCGGCGGCTTCACGCCCGACTTCGCGTCCGCCAACCTCACCGACTTCCACGTCGACGGCGACAGCATTGCCACCAACCTGCTGCACGCCCAGGGCACCTGGCTGTACCGCGGCACGCTCGACACGACGGCCAAGGCAAACAACTGGACCCAGCTCTTTCCCGAGGTCCAGCAAAAGGGCATCGGCAAGCTGTGCCAGCCGAGCGTGACCGTGCCCAGCGCGTGGGCCGGCCAGCAGGGCCTGCTGAGCGTCGTCGTCGACGCGCCCGACGGCCTGCTGTACCAGTGCGCGGCGGTCAACTTTGTGGCCGGGGCCGCGGCTGCATCCGCCACCAGCCAGGCCGACTACTGCACCAACAGCAGCAGCGTGACGGCGGCCATTGTCACGGACAGCAACCTGGCGGCGCTGCTTGACGACGACTCGTCCACCACCGCCTCCGCCTCGCCGTCGGGCACGTCGTCGGCGGCGGCGACCACTGCGTCGGCCAAGTCGGCTGCCGGCCGCATCTCGGGTCCGGCCGTCGGAGCTGCCATCGTCGGCCTCATCTCAGCCATCGTTATGATTTAGTTGTCATTTATTCAAAAGTGTATACCCAGGGCGTGTTAGCTAGGAGTCGATTTGAATCAAAAGCAAATAATATTGAAAGAACATGATTGGTATCAAAAGGTATCCAAAAGCAAGAAAAGCATATGTATCGCCCACAACACTAACATGGCGCAACGTTACCCCCTCGCCCCAGATCGACCCGGCCCATGCTGCCCACCAGCTCCAGCATCTTGCTCGCCCGCCATCGACTCTGGCTCGCCTCAGCTCCGGCCCCGGCCCCGGCGCCGCCTGACCCCGACGCTCCACCCAGCCCAACGTCTTTATCGTGCGGCAATTCCACACCCGCCGCCGACCCGTCCAGCTCCCACGACTCGTGCAGCGTCAGCGACGACGTGCTCTGCGTGGCCATGGGCGGCCGGACGACGCGGACCTCGAGCTCGGCCGCCACCCCCATGTCCGTGTCCGTGTCCGTCATGGTGTCGGCCCCTCGCTGTTGCCGCTCCGCGTCCAGAATCTTGACCACGACGTCGCCGCCGGGCAGCCGCACCTCGCCGGCCTCGAGCGTCTCGGCAATATCGAGCAGCAGCACGTCCATCGGACATAAGTAGGCCACGCGTTTGCGCGCACTCCACGCCAGCACATGCCCACAAAGCCGGCCGTGCTCGCGCTCGACAATCCACGCGCCGCTATCGCCCGGGATGCCAATCGGCGACGGCGATGACGACGACGACGTCACCTTTCCTCCCCCGGTCGACACCCCCGGCGCAGCACTAATCTGGTACGTGTGCGACGGCGACATGCGGCCGTACAGCTTGACCGACGTAATAGTCGGCAGGATGCGGCCCGTCTGCAGGCCCGACGTGCGCGCAATGCACTGCACCTCGAGCCCGGGCAGCGCCGACGCCGGCGCCACCGTGGTCGGCCGCAGCTCGCCCTGTCGCGTCGTCACGTGCAGCGGCACGTGCGGCATCGAGTTGGTCTGCGGCTGTCGCTCGGCCTTGAACTCAAACAGCGCCCAGTCAATCTCATGCACGAGCCCGCGCTCGTCGACGCGCCGCCGCACGCCGCTCGACGCGTACACGTCGCCCAGCCCGCACGACGCCAGGTGGTCCTCGTCCTGCGTTGCCGCGTCCGGGTAAAAGTTGCCGTCCACGTCGTCCAGTGCCGGCTGCGTCACAATGTAGCCCTCGCCGTACCCGGGCTTGACGCCGAGCACGTCGCCGGGTTCGTCGTCGGCGTCGTCGTCGTTTTCGTCGTTGTCCTCGTCTTCCTCCTCCGACCATTCACTCGTATTGTCCGACTCCGACACCGAACTCGTGTCGCTAAACTCACACGCATAGTCCTCGTCGTCGTCGTCGCTGCTGCCGCTGACGCCCGCCGATGCGTCGCCCTGCATTTCCGTGTACCAGTCCAGCAGCGACTGCTCCAAGTGCTTCCGCTGTGCGTCGTCGTTGTCATCGTTGTCGTTGTCGTTGGCATTGTTCCCCTCTACCGCCTCCTCCTCCTCCCCAGCATCCCCCAGCGACGGCATCCGCGCCACCCCGGCACTGCTTCGCACCGCTGCCTCCGCCTCCGCCTCCGTCGCGTCCGGGTCGTCCAGCATGTGGTGCACCGTCATGCCGTACGGCTTGTCGTCCACCAGCACGAGCCCGCCAAAGCTGACCGGCGGCAGGTGCCGGTTGCCGATCCACGCGCCAATGCTCGCGCCGTTTTCGGGTTTCTGCTGGAACTGGATGTTGGCCGCCACGGCGTCCGTGCCGTCGTAGCCCGCGCCCGACCGCACCGCTGCTGCTGCTGCTGCTGCTGCTGCTGCTGCCGCCGCCACGCTAGCCGACTGCCAGTGCCGGTGCGACCGCATCACGCGGCCCGTGCACACTTTCAGCCCGAGGCCGTTGGTGCCCTCAAACACATTGCCCATCTTGCGCTTCAGGATGCTGCGCACCTTGCTGACCGACGAGCACACGACCACGACGGTCGGCCGCGTGTTGCGCGGCGAGTCGCCCACGGCCTCGAGCGAGATCTCGACCGACTCGGCGTGGCTGCAGTAAAAGTGCCGCAGCGCGTAGTTGATCTGCGGCATCAGGTACGAGTGCCACTTTTCCACCACGTCCGCCGGCAGCGCCACCTGCGGGTACAGCCGCATGCGCGTCTTTTCCTTGGGTGGTTCGCCGGCCGCCGCTGCCGCTGCCGCAGGTGTTGTCGTTGTCGATGCAGGTAGTGTTTTGGTCTTGGGCGACGCGGGCATCGTCGTGGTCTTGTTGGACGGCCGCTGCGGCTTTGCATCCTGCGGCATCGCCCTCATAAAGCGCATCCGCCGCGACGGACCCGACGGAGCTGACGGACCCGACGGAGCTGACGGACCCGACGGAGCTGCAACGGGTGCCGTGTGTGCGTGCGGCACGCCAGCCACCGCCGACGACGACCCCGTCACCGACGACGACCCCACCGCCTCGTCCTCCCCCAAGTCATCGCGCAGCCGCTCCTCCAGTTTGCCCACGTCGTCAAGCACGCAGCACGCCTCGAGGTAGCTGCTGGCCCGCACCTGCAGCCGCGCCAGGTGCGACTCGCCGGCCACCTTGCCGGCCGACACCACTGTCTCCATGGCGTTCCAGCACGTCTGCACCGCCCGCATGTACAGCGTGCCGCACTGCGTCGCCAGCTGGTCCAGCACGGCCTCGCTGACCATGGCCGAGTCGTGGTGCGGCACCAGGTTCTCCAGCCGCGTCCACATGCCAATCGACAGCAGCAGCATCGCCAGCGAGTACAGGTCAAACACGCGCGGGTCCGCGTCCACCAGCGGCGGCGCGCCGGGCGCCGACGGCAGCGGGTTGAGCGGGTGCTGGTGCAGGCGCGAGCTGCGGCGCCGCGGCTCGCTCTTGGTGTTGGGGCCCGGCGTGTCGGGGAACAGGTCAAAGGCCGACAGCACGGGCTTGCGCATGTCCACCTGCGACACGTCGGCCGACGAGCAGTGCGCGTCCGGGTGCGCCACGCGCCCAAACAGGATGCTCGCATCGACCAGGTTGCCGTGCGCAATGCCCTTGGCGTGCATCTCAAACACGGCGTTGGCCAGGTTGCTCGCCAGCCGGAACTTGGCCTCCAGCTTGGGCTCGAACCCGGGGCTGCCCAGCAGGTCGCCCAGCGAGTACAGGCACGACCGCAGCGTGGCCGGCGACGGCGGTGCCGATGTGTCGCGGTCGGGCACTGCCACGGCGTGGAAGCCCGCCGGGAACTGGTACACGAGCCCGAGCCGCGAGTGGTCCATGTCCTCAAAGTACCCCAGCAGCCGCGGGTTGCCGCTCCACGCGTCGCGCTGCTGCTGCACCTCGCCCTGCAGCAGCCCCAAGCCGGCCGACAGCTTCTCGAACCGGTCCATGGACGGCATGATGCCCGTCGACGAGTACACCGGGTCAAAGTACGCATACTCGAGCAGCAGCGGCGCGTACTTTTTTTGTTGGCCCGCCGGTCGCGCCACCAGCTCGGCATACGCCTGCTCGTTCATAAACACCACCTCGCGCGACGACGGCACCTCGGCCACGCTCGTGCTGCTCTCGATGATGGTGAGCGTCGTCGAGTCGATCTGCTGCGGCACGCGCATGCGCGACGACTCGTACAGCTTGTAGTCGTCCGACGTCAGCTGCTGGATCGACGACGGCGACTGGCCGTAGTGGTACTGGTTCTGGTGCTGGTGCTGCGGGTACCGGGGGCCGTACTGGGCAACGCGGGCGTGATAGCTTGTCTGCGGTACTGTCTGCAGTGCTGCCTGGGATGCTGCCTGCGGTGCTACCACCACCGACGCCGACGCCAGGGCCAGCTTCTCCGACAGCACGCTGCCGCCGCTCTTGCCGCCCGTGGCCGCCGACGACCGCGTGCGCGACAGGTCGTACAGCGTGTCAATCGACACCGTCAGGTCCTGGATCAGGTCGGCAAATCGTGCCTTGTCCCATGCCACAATCGGCTGCTTGCGGTCCCGGTCCTGCTCGGCCGCCACCGCCGCCGCCGCCGCTGCTGCAGCTGCTGCAATCGACTTGCCAGACCCGCCGTGCGCCTCGACCGCCTTGTCTAGTGCCGATGCGGACACGCTATCTCCAATACCACCACCATGACCACCACCACCGCCACCACCACCACCGGCCGAACCCGCCTTGGAGCTCAACCACAGCGGCTCGACCTCGGCCAGCGTGTCTTTGATCGTCGACATGATGCTGCCGACAACCTCGCTGAGCCCCGCGCGCGACAGCGACGAGTCGATCAGCACCTCGGACTGCGACGGGTCCGACCACTCGAGCCCCCAGCTGACCAGCCGGTCCTTTTGGATGCGCAGCTTGCGGTGCAGCGCTTTAATTGCGGGGTCCTCGGCATCGTGCTGCAGGGGGGCCTCCTTGACGAAATCCGAGGACCGCTTCGTGTCGTTGTAGAGCCGGCTCAGCTGCTGCTTAAAGGGCATCTGCTGTAGCGCAGGCAGGGAGAAATAGGCGGCCATTGTGGAGGGCGAGGAGGGTGTTATTAAAAAAAAGAAAAAAAAAAAGAAAAGAAAAAAAAGGCCGGCACGGAGCCGGGGATAATAAAGGCGGCTCAGAAGGTGTCGTGTGTTGTCGTACGAGTAGATGATCGCGTCAATGTCGGATACGCTGCAGTCAAATATGTCTCTCCGCCTTCGATGTGTTCATGTCATGATGAAGTTGTAGAGAGTTTCAGGTCCTCTGCAAAAGAGGCAGCGCTTGAGAGATAAGCAGCTGTAGCGAATATGGCTGCCTACGATGCGCCCGTCGCACTTTCCCTCGACTGACAATACTGCTGCCTTGTCCGTCGTGAGGGGCGCATCGCCTGCTAGCGCGGACCGTGTGCGATACAGTACAATCGGGTGTTGCACTGTATATATGCACGGTCTCGTGTCTCACCACTGGCAGCTGGCACCTGTATTCTAGCCTGAAATAGCCCTAGCCTGCCACTGTCGGCTCCATTGTGTCCGTGTCGTCTGGTTCCGCTGCTTGCTGCTTATCATCCTCGCCGCCGCCGCCGCCGCCGCCGCCGCCGCCGCCGCTGCCGCCGCTGCCGCCCATCTTTATTCTTTCAAACTTGGGCCGACGTCCGGGCGCCCTTGTATGTTCGATGCCCGACTGCTTGAGCGTCGCAATGAGCGTCGCCACACAGCACGGCAGCTGCAGCTTTTCAATCAGCGCTTTGGCCGAGACAAACGGGTTCTGCGCAATCTCGCGGCTGATCTGGCGCAGGTGGCGGTCGTTGAGCGACTTGGGCCGGCGTGCGTGCGCCTGGTTGCGGCCCGACGTCTGCACCTGGTAGCGCTTGACGATGCCGGTGATGGAGCCGAGCGCAATGCCTTCTTTTTCGGCAATCTGCTTGTGCGTGAGGCCGGCCTCGTGCCAGACCACGACCCTCGTCCGTTTATGCGGGCTCAGGTGGGCGGTTCCCATTTTATTGTGAAGAGACAGAGACTGAGCTGAAATATGTCGTAAGAGGTGGACAAGGTGGGATGGATAAAAAGACGCGACGCGTAGAGTTAAACGTGATTAATTGATTTATTTAGTGCGATACCAGTACAACCATACTAGCCTAGTCTAGGTATCTCCTTTTCGGCGGTGTAATACGCCGCCCCCCACGAGAGTATCTTGGCGCTTCCTCCTCCCTGGTATCCTGACTCGACTGTTTTCTTTTGATGGGAGTGGCCGGCCGACTCGCGTTCTCGGGCGTCGCTGTCGTGCTCTTAGCCGACGACACCTTCTTGCTCTTAGCCGGCAACACCTTCTTGCTCTTAGCCGGCAACACCTTCCTGCTCTTGGCCGGCAACACCTTCTTGCTCTTGGCCGGCGACACCTTCTTGTTCTTAGCCTTGGGTGTCGCCTTCTTGCTTTGGGCCTGCGCCAGCTTCAACGCTTTGGCCTGTGCCTGCTTCAACGCTTTGGCTGCGACCTCCCTCGCCACGAGCTCCTTTGCCGCGGCCGCCTTCTCTGCGGCCTCCTTTGCCAGGTACTCTCTTCTTTGCTTGTTCCAGTACTTTTCATGGGCAACGTGCTCTTCGTACGTGGCATGGGCAGGGGGGACCCAGGGCTCACGGGGCACGTTGTCGTCGTCGTCGTCGTCGTCGTCGTCGTCGTCGTCATCCTCCTCTTCTTGCTCAATCGTCTCGTCAATCTCAGTAGCATTGGCGAGCTCGTACTCCTCCTCCTCGCGAAGCCGGGCGAGCTCGGCCTCAACAACGTCCTGAATAGTCGTCGACGACGACGGCAGTCCGCGCGTGTCTGGGCTCGGCGGAAAGACAACGGCTGCGGTCGAAAACGCCGCGAGCGTTTCTATGGCTTCCACGTGCGCGTGCAGGGCCTCGATGCTGTCAAAGCCATGGCTCCGGAGGTATTCGGGGTCGCCGAGGCCGCATAGACGGAGATACTCGATTGAGTGGGCGACATTTTGCTCGACGGGATGAGGCTGTATCACGGCATTGTGGCCGGTCTCCGGGCGGATCCGACCTTGTGACATGTATGTCGAGTCGGATGGTGTCTGCCGGACATGAGGCACGGCTGCCAAGTTGGCACAGGGCCTGATATCAAGCGGCTGGGGACCGAAAATGTAGAAAGCGAGCCGGGGACAAGGCTTTCGAAACAGGCTATTTTGCGTTGATGTATGCGTTGCATCCATGCAGTCGCACAATGGAGCCCGTCCCGGCTCTTCTTGGTCTTGAGTGTTACCCAACATATACTGGTTTTGAATGTTACCCATGTTGGCGGGTGTCGTTCTGGGGTTGACACGATGAGGATATCAATGCAGTATAATCGAGTGGTGGCGTTCAAGATGGAAGGCAATGTGATCAGTGCTTGGGTGCCAGAGAATGGTAAACAAGAAAAGTAGAGTGCTGTGGTGGTGGTTTGATAAAAGTGATGGGTATAATGTGACAGGGAAGAATGCAGAAAAAATGTGATGATGGTTGCAGTTTTGTAGAAAACTTTGAACCGAGTGTGGGCAACGTAAGAGATGAAGGAAGAAACACAAACAGAAGAGAGTGTGAGTAAGGTAAGAGATGAAGAGACACATTTAGAAGGACGGCTATTGCTGGCGGGTGCAGCGCACAATATATGAGAACAAAACCGTGGATTTAAGCATGAGGGATATTGTATAAAGAAAACAAGATGGAAAACCATCTACACAAAGGAACAACAGAAGGGGCGAATGGTACAGGTGCCCCCCACAGGTCGTTGGCTACTTCTTTGTCAGTGCATCAGCCCAGCAGTTTCCTTTCCCGCCGTGGTATACATTATTCTTGTTTTGTAAAGTAATACTTTCCGCGTCGTTGTCATCGCCATTGTCTTCAGCAGTAGTGTTCACAAAGCTAAACTAAACACATGAACAAAAACTATAGAGTATTCGTACTGTTCGACCAATGGTATGACACAAAGCTTAAATTATGGGTCCGATTTCGTGATGGTCCCGGCCCGACGGTAACCATAAATCAATCATCAACATCATCTGCGTGGGTGGCAGGGAGGTAGATTCCAGCACTGGCAGGAAATATACGAGTACAGCACCAGAAATACCGAAGCCCCGACACCGGTGCCCTACTGTACGAGTACTCGTAATTGCAGCGACAGAACGATGAGCAGACAAAGGCTAGGAACAAGAGCGAGACGGAGCTACAGGCAACTTGGGCACCAGAGCTTACGCATTAAAAGCGGGTATTGCCGCGTGCATCGCTCATTCTGTCCTAGCTGTGTATCTTCATGGAAGAACTCGATGTACAAAGTACGCCCTTTGTTATGGCTTGATATGTGACAGAGGACAAAGCTATTGGTGTAGTAAACTAGGTACTTTGGTTACTCATACAGGTTCTCAGTTTACCATTACGAGACATCTTATATCGACGACACATTTGAAAAGCCTCGTTTTAGTAAGCTCAAGTGAAAAAGTTTCTAGCTGCAAAGACTCGTACCTACCTTCCGCCCCATATATATGCACAGTTTATGTTCGCTCAAAAAGGCAAGCTGCCGGTACGCTGTAATCCAATATTTACAGCGTGCAGAGTCACCGCATCAAGGCCTACACAGAACAGCCTCGAGGGCTCAATCGACCAGACCAACATGAACCACGGTACATGCGTCAAAAGTATGCACGGCCGTGACAGCCAATCAACGTGAGTAAGGTGTATGTAACAGATACCACCAAATACAGCAGCAGCACTGTGTACGAGTACTTGTATGCACTCAAGTGTTTATCCTCTATGGGTCAATCATATGTATACCAAAACCAACCAACCAACACCGAGCCAGATATCAAAAGAAAAAACCAAACAATAAACCAAAACAATAAACCAGAACAATAAACCAACTATATACAAATGCAGTCCTTTGTTCTTAGGCACACGCCCCTCTACCACTGATTGAAATTGTCAAACGTCGACGGCATAATGCTGCCCCACATATCCCAGTCGATGGTGTTGGCGTCCATGTATGGCTGTGACAAGAGGTGGTCGACCACGGGATCGCCGCCGCCGCCGCCCATTGCCTGGGGGCTCATGGAAATGTCGTCAAACAGCTCGTTGGGCACGTCGTTTGTCAAGCCAGCGGTGACGCCGTCCAGCGGCGTGCCCATAAACGACGCCGGGTTGATTGTCGGCATGCCGCCCGAAAACGACTCCGTCTTGATAAAGGCTGGGTTCAACGTCGGGGTCGCCAGGTCGGACGCCGCTGCGGCTGATGCGGCCGATGGCGTCGCCGTGCTCGTCGTTGTCATTGTCGTCGTCGTGGCTGCATTGGACAGAGCCGTCGATAGGGCTGTGGCCATTTCCTGGTCCGTGCTGCAGTCAGAGATGGACGCCGCCGCGCTGTCGACCTTGCGATTGTGGGCCGCGGCCTTGCCTGCCGCCGTGGCTGCCCGTCGTGCCTTGGCCGCTGCCGCAACAGCCGCCGCCGCCGCCGCCTCCTCCTTGGCCTCGTCCTGCGGCGGCAGCAGCGACCGCAGCCGGCAAATGTACTCGGGCATCTCGGGCGCGCGGCCGCCGTTGCGAGCACGCAGCACCGCCGCGCGCGTGCGCCAGGCACGCAGCATAAACATGGCCATGCGGTGGTACGATTTCTGCGTCACGTCAAACAGGTCCGAGTATTGGTCGTACGTCAGCTCCACCACCGACCAAGCCTTTTCTACCAGCCGGCCCTCGGTGCGCGTGCACAGCTGGCCGACAATAAACAAAAACATATTGTCCTGGAAGAACAACCGCGAGTACCACGCAAACGACTTGATCGTAGCCTTGCGCCGCTGCATAATGTCGTTCATCGCCGTCTCCACGGCAATGTGAAACACGTTGTCCGCCGGCGTCACCACCTCGTCGCGGAACTCGCGCTCCGTGGCCGGCATCAGAAGGTGCTCCAGCTTCTGCGTCACGTCGTCCTTGACAATCAGCGCCATCTCGTGCAGCGGGCCCGCCTTGGGGTCGCACCACTTGTCGGTAATCTCCTCGAGGCTCTGCGCCAGGTTGGCAATCAGCTGCCGATACATGGCCATTTGGTGCGAGCTGGGCCCGGCCGGCCCCCGCAGGGTTTCGTGGTCGCTCAGCAGAATCATGGGCTCGACACCCGGCGTCTCCAGAAGGAACCGCGCCAGGCGGTTGGTGACGAGCACCATGATCATCTCGGTCGGGCCCTCGCGGTCCTGCACGGGCTCCGTTGCCGCGGCAAACAGGTCGGCATCGTTGACGTTCTTGGGCTCCTTGGTGTCCCAGACGCGCGGCAGCATCGAGTGGCTCAGCCCCGACATGAGCGCGTACTTTGCATCCACCATGATAATCTGCCACCAGACCCGGCGCCGCATCTCTGTCTCAAACGGCGTCAGGCCCAGCACAGCGCCGTCGCGGTGCATGCCCATCTTTTGCGCAATACGCAGCACCACACCATTCAGAATCCACGCCGCGTGCCGGTTATACCGCCCCTGCAGCGAGATCAGATAGATGACCAGCGCCTGCACCGTCGCGAGGTCGTACGACTTGAGAAAGCCCGCGTGCACCAGCGACAGCCGCACGCCATCCGAGAACCGCTGCAGTGCCGTCTCGCGCGAGTACCCCAGCATCGACAGGCACTCGTCGGGCGTCATGGCCACGGTGGCGAGCGTGAAAATGGCAAACAGCAGCGTCCGGATGCTGTGCGGAATGTTTTGCGAGCCCGACGTGGCCTCGGCCAGGTACGGCTGCAGCGACGGCACGTGGATGATCTTGGTCAGCGGGTTGGCGCGCTCCAGGTAGATCTGCCACAGCTGGAAGATGTGTGCCGGCGCCGGCACGAGCTCGGCGAGCGTGCGGCGGCTCATGGGCGGTGCCGTCTGGGTGAACAGGGCGCCTCCGGTGCCAGACAGCACCATGTCGGCGTTTTCGTCGGGCGTGACGGGCGAGGCGTCGTCGTCGCAGTCAATGTCCGTCTCGATGATCTCGCGCATGGCCTTGAGCTCGTCGTGCACGGTGCTGAGCATAAACGAGTCGACAAAGCGCACGCCGCCGTCATCCTCGACAATCAGCTTGCCGGGCGGCTTCCACTTGATCGAGGGGTCGCGGCTGAACAGCGGCTGTGCGGGGTCATACTTGCCGTCCATGTCGCCGTTGGTGCCGCCCATGCAAATGTCGTCGTCGGGCTTGGCCGACGCATACACCTTGAGCAGCTCCTCGCAGCGCGCCAGGCGTTCCTGGAGGTCCTGGTTTGGCCGCCGCCGCTTTCGTGCGGGGGCGGGCGTGCTAGGCGTGCATGTGACATTGGCCTAGACCATTAGCGAAAGGAACAGTACGGTATGGTTGCAGTATCAAATAAGAAGCGAAGGATGCCCACCTTGATGCAGTTGGCGCACGGAAACGTGCGATCACACTTGATCTTGCGATGCTGACAGAGCACACAGGCAAGAATGCGTGTCGGTTTGGTGCCGCTGCCGCCGTGGGGCGAGTGTGTATTGATCTGAGACTGGGGCGAGTCTTGGGCGTATGACGAGAGGGGGGCCGAGGGCAGGTGTCCGTGTTGTTGCTGCGAGGCCGGGGTGCCGGGGAGGCCAGAGGGCACCATGATGGCGGGCAGTGGTGGGCAATCGAGGGCGATGGCGATGGCGATGGCGATGGCGAAAAAAGGTGGTTTCGTGGTGATTGTTTTGTTTTCTCTTGTCTTGTCCTTTTTTTCTTCCTTTCTTATTCTCCTTTGCGAATCGTACTGGCAGCCGGAAACAGTATATGGTGGGCCACGCTACGTCACGCAGCGATTGTCAGATAGCAGGAGAGGTACAGTTCCAGAGTGGTGGTGAAGACAGCTCGGATATAATAGTGTTGACGAGCGAAAACGTCGGGAGGCCGGATGCACTGCAACAGGGATTGCAAGCCTGGCTGCTTATTAAGGCGAACTGATTTGGCGTAAGCATAAAAAGCGGATACTGGTGTCGAACTCCTTATGAACTCGGGGCTGTACCTCCGTACCACGACAACAGCACGGGGAGAAATAATAGGGGCAATGCTCTTGATTTGGTTAGAAGATACTACCGTATTCCTCAATTGTCCTTGCTTTGTACTCCGTACAGAGGGCCAGTATCCGAGGAATCCGACTGTCCATTCCGGTCACGTGATTCGGCGTCAGGCAGCACTATGAGTTCCAGGGTCCAGGGTCCTTGGCAGTGCTCTGCGGTAGTATCGTATTACGAATCCACGCACTGGACGTGTCCAGTCCATCGGGTCTTCGCTGTTATTCCGTCCGTTGGTCCGAATGTCGTGTTCGTATTCAACGGGGCTTTTAGTCGGTGGGATCTGGACCGTTGTGGCGGGTTCTCGGGATTGAAGGAGATACTCCGCCGTGGGTAAAGTAGTATTGGCCAGGGCAACCGAGGGGTGAACTCGGTCTCCGTAGACGAAGAAGAGGAACCAAAGAACAAATACAAATACAAGAAAGAGAAGACGAGGCAGTGAGGCGAAATATCACATGTACGAGTAAACAAGAACAGGACCAGATGGAGGGTGCAATGATATCAGAAAAGCAACATGGATCGAATATGGAAGTAGCCAGATAGCCAGAACACGGCAGGGGAAGGAGGCTATGCAGGAGGGCGACCAGGATTAAACGGCCGCATGTAACGGCGGGTGCTAGAGAGATGCCGTCCGAGTCCGCCCTGTTCGTACGAGTACAAGTACGGAGTACTCATTCACACCACAGTACAAAGTACTCCGTAGTTTATTGCAACAGTGTCATACCATACGGAGTACTCGTACTTGGCTGCTTGCCAAGTATCGTCTGCCGTGTCAGTGTATATTCTCGTCTGTGTGCATGTGATAGTCTTCCAGAGTCGACGTAGTTCGCTGTATTGGTCCGCGTTGTTTACACTTTGTGACTTATCCATCTGTGGTATTTCACATGATGGCGAGGTTCCCCCTTGGTAAGCTGCCTGAAGTATGTTCCTTTAGGAGTACTGTACGATTGCCGATGAATATACGGAGTAAGTACCAGCAATCTCGGCTGCCTACGGACGAAGCACGGATGCAATCGGACGTTATGTTAGGGAGACCACACGAGATAACGGGAGTTCTATGAGAAAAAAAACAGTAGAGGAAGCAAAAGATGAGGATAAATCAAATCAGTCAGTTGAAAAGCAAGAAGAAGATTGAACGAACTGTATTCAAAAAGACACATCTCACGAGTCTACGCCAACGTGCAATATCACTCTACTGACGAACCTTGCCATTCTTCGGTGACACATTGCCATGCGTGTCTACGAAGTAGCAATGACGGTTACGAGTACTCCGTAGATGGGCGTATTTCAAGACAAAAGTATCCACAGTCAACCGGCAGTTGCCAGCCAATCACATCCCCGACGTTGCATTACACGTTCAGGTCATTTATTTCAATGCAAAATAAAATGCAAAATAAAAATTGTCTGGGGATGGCGACCCACTCAATTCAGCGACATCGTCAACTCGACTCACAGCAGGAAGGAGATCGAGAAGAAACGAGACAGAACAAGCAGACACATCTGTCGCAACACACAGCATGATTTCGGTACGCTGGGTCACTCTTTATCAAACTTGAAAATTTGCTAACCCGCGCAGAGACGACTCACAGCTGCGGGCGCCGCCCTGCGTTCGTCAAGGATCGGCACGGCCTCGCTGGCTGCCGCCTCTGCGTCACAGTCGCGGCTGCTTGCGTCACCGACGGCCGGTCGCCCACTGCGCGCCTCGTGTGCACTCCGCAGTGCCTTTTCGACCACGGCACGCGCACGGCAGGCCGCCCCCGCGTCGACCGAGGTGTTTTCGGCGCTCGCGTCGTCGCTGTCGCCCGGTATCGGCTCGGCCCTGCCGGCGCAGCCGCAGACGCTGACGGAAAAGATTGTGCAGCGGTACTCGGTGGGACTTCCGGCGGGCAAAAAAGTCAAGTCGGGCGACTACGTGACGATCCAGCCGCACCACTGCATGACGCACGACAACTCGTGGCCGGTGGCGCTCAAGTTCATGTCGATTGGCGCGTCCAAGATCCACGACAACCGGCAGGTCGTGTGCACGCTGGACCACGACGTGCAGAACAAGACGGAGAACAACCTCAAGAAATACCGGCAGATTGAGGAGTTTGCCAAGACGCACGGCATCGACTTTTACCCGGCGGGCCGCGGCATCGGCCACCAGATCATGGTCGAGGAGGGCTATGCGTGGCCGGGGACGCTGACGGTGGCGTCGGACTCGCACAGCAACATGTACGGCGGCGTGGGCGCGCTGGGCACGGCCATGGTGCGCACGGACGCGGCGTCCATCTGGGCGACGGGCCGCACGTGGTGGCAGATCCCGCCGATTGCCAAAGTGACGCTGACGGGGCTGTTGCCGGCCGGTGTCACGGGCAAGGACGTCATTGTGGCGCTGTGTGGCCTCTTCAACAAGGACGACGTGCTCAACCACGCCATTGAGTTTACCGGCACGGAGCAGACGCTCAGCAGCATCCCCGTCGACGACCGCCTGACCATTGCCAACATGACGACCGAGTGGGGAGCACTGACCGGTCTGTTCCCCGTCGACGCCGTGCTCGAGCGCTGGCTGCGCGCCAAGGCCACGGTCAACGCGATGCTGGCCGACGCCGACCCCACGATGCCGCGCAACGCCAATTTCACGCACGACAAGATTGACGACCTCATGGCCAACCAGCTGCGCGCCGACCCGGGCGCCAAGTACGCCAAGTCGCTCTACCTCAACCTGTCGACGCTGGCGCCCTTTGTGGCCGGCCCCAACTCGGTGAAAATCGCAACGCCGCTCAAGGACCTGCAGGCCCAGAACATCAAGGTCAACCGCGCCTACCTCGTGTCGTGCACCAACTCGCGCGCGTCCGACATTGCCGCGGCTGCCAGCGTCTTCCGCAACGCCACGCTGCCCGGCGAGCCCACGCCACGCGTCGCCGACGGCGTCAATTTTTACATTGCCGCCGCGTCCGTGCCCGAGCAAAAGATTGCCGAGGCCTGCGGCGACTGGCAGGTGCTGCTGGCGGCCGGCGCCCAAGCCCTGCCGGCCGGCTGTGGGCCCTGCATTGGTCTCGGCACAGGCCTGCTCGAGCCCGGCGAGGTCGGCATAAGCGCCAGCAACCGCAACTTCAAGGGCCGCATGGGCTCGACGGACGCCAAGGCGTACCTGGCGAGCCCCGAGGTCGTGGCGGCGAGTGCGCTGAGCGGCATCATCTCGGGCCCCGGCGTCTACGAGAAGCCCGAGGGTGTCGAAAAGGTCATTATCGGCGAGGGCAACGGCAACTTTGAGCAGGACCGCGCCGTGTCGGTCGAGGAGGCGCTGGACAAGCTGCTGGCCGATGTCGACTCGATGCTGGCCGGTGCCGAGAAGGAGCTGGGCGGCGAAGAGGCGGCCGCCGCAGAAAATGCGATTATCTCTGCTGCTGCTCCCCCCTCTGCCGACGAGACCAGCGAGTCGCTGACGGAAATCCTCGACGGCTTCCCTGAGCGCGTCGAGGGCGAGATTGTCTTTTGTGACGCCGACAACATCAACACGGACGGCATCTACCCCGGAAAATACACATACCAGGACAACGTGTCGGTCGAGACCATGGCCGAGGTGTGCATGGAAAACTACGACACGGCGTTCCGCACGACGGCCCGCGCCGGCGATATTCTCGTGGCCGGCTTCAACTTTGGCTGCGGCTCGTCACGTGAGCAGGCCGCCACGGCCATCCTGGCCAAGAAGATCCCCATGGTCGTGTCGGGCAGCTTTGGCAACATTTTCAGCCGCAACAGCATCAACAATGCCCTGATGGGCCTCGAGGTGCCGCGGCTGGTCGAGCGGCTGCGCGAGGCGTTCAAGGCTGATGGCGACAAGGAGAAGGAGAATGGGGGGCCCGTGCTGACGCGGCGGACGGGCTGGACGCTGGCGTGGGACGTGCGCCGCAGCCTGGTGACGGTGACCGAGGGCGCGGGCGGGGCCAGCTGGAGCCAAAAGGTGGGCGAGCTGCCGCCCAATGTGCAGGAAATTATTGCGCGCGGCGGGCTGGAGAAGTGGGTCAAGAGCCAGATTGAGTAGGAGGTATTACTCGTAAAAGAGTATGGAGAAGTTGGACTACATAAAAGAAGGTAAAAGGTATGGAAGAGTCGGAGTGCATAGGAGAAGGTAAAAGGATATGGAAAAGTCGGGAGTATTTTGGTTTGAATTATTTGATTTATGCGATATGTATGGGTATACGCCGGCTATGAAGTAATAGACATCTCTCAAACTAAATAAAAAGAACAAAAATAGAAAAGAAGATAGAACAAAAAAAGAACAAAACTTTTGATAAAAACAAAAACAAAATAAACCCCGATGAAAGAACGACACAAAGCCCAAAAGAAGAAACAGATAAAACAAATAAAACAGCAGATCAACCCAAAACTTGAAGCTCATGGACTGATTGCCTCAGCTGCCTCGCCTAAATCCACCTCCGAAGCACCCAGCCCCGGCCCCGGCCCCGGAGGTACTCCCCATCGTGCCGCTCGTTCAGCATTGAGCCGTTCTTGTACCTCGACCGGCACCAGTGCCCGCCGCTTGTGTTTTTGCAGCACCCGCTTGTGCCGCGACCCTTTAATGTGCTTGCGCCACTGCTCCTCCGACACCGTCGTCACGCCGCAGACGGCGCAGTCCTGCTTGAACGGCTTGTCGGCGTCAAAGGCCGTCGCCCGGCTCGCGTGGATCGTCTCGTGCAGCACTTTGCGGGCACACTCTGATACGTCCATTGGTGCGGGCAGTGCGATTTTCTCACTGTCGCCGTCGCCGTCGCCGTCGCCCAAAAACTGCGCAGCTATCCGCACGCCCGTCTCGGCCACATTGGCCTTCCACGCCGCCTTGTCCGTGCTGTCCAGAAGGTACAGGTGGTTGAGTGCGCGCGCGTGCGCCTCCTGCAGACACGGGATCGTCTTGTGCCGGATCCAGCGCAGCTGATACCGCGCGTAGCGGCGCGTGCCAAACTTGATGCCGTCCAGGCCGGCCGTGCGCAGGGCGTCGACATCGACGTCGGCCGCATCAGAACCCCCATCCGGCTGCTGCCGAACGGCCTCGATATACGGCTCCATCTCCTTGTACCCAATCGACTGCCAGATGCCCTTGGTCTTGTCAATGGGCGTGCCGCGGCTCGCAAAGTCCCGCAGCGTGTCGTACATGCTGCTGGTCTCCTGCTCGAGCCCGCGTGCCAGCATTGTGTCGATTCGGGCATCCAGCCGGGTATTCAGCACGTCGGGCTGTGCATACACCCAGAACATGAGCGTGTTCCAGCTGTTGCTGCCGCTGGTGCTGTCGGCATTGGCACCAGCGTCGGCCTGCAACTTTTCCTGTCGCCGCTGCTTCTGTTGTGCGTAAATATCCGACGTGCGGCGGCCCGTCTGCAGGAAAATCTCCAGCGAGCGCACAATGCGCCGGCGGTCGCGCGGGTGCCAGCGCATTGCCATGACCGGGTCGACGTGCTGCAGCTCGGCATACAGCCACTCAGTCGACTCGGCCAGAATGGGGAACTGTTTCTCGCGGCCAGCTGTGTCAAGGGTGTCGACGGCGTCCTTTAAAAAGTCTTGGTCGTCTCCCTCGCCCTGGCCCTGCACCAAGATGTCGTCAAACAACAGTCCGTCAATGTAGTACTGTGACCCGCCAACGACAATAGGCAGCCGCCCTCGACTACGAATCTCGCCGATGATGCGCGACGCCTCCTTTTTGAAAATGTCCACGCGCCACGTCGGCTCGTGCAGCGCAATCGTCCCCAGCAGGTGATGGGGCACGCCGTGCTGCTCGGCGACCGAGATCTTGTTGGTCGTCACGGGCAGGCCCTCATACATTTGCATGGCGTCGGCGTTGATAATTTCGCCGTTGAAGCGACGGGCCAGCTCGACGGCGAGATCAGACTTGCCCGTGCCCGTCGAGCCGAGGACGACGACCAACGGGTCGGCCCGGCGTGATGGCGACATGCTGAAGCCGGACAAGGATTTGAGCGTCTTGAGCGGCGTGAGCGTCTTGAGCGCCTGGAGAAAGCCCCTCATATGTGTTGCAACAGCAAAAAGAAAAGAAATTCATAAAATCAAACCAATGACATCAGAGAGACGACAAGAAATCTCACAAGGACGAATTGGGCAATCGTCAGGAAGAATTACATAAGCAAAAAAGCTTCGGTGGGCTAGTCCGAACACGGAAGCCGGGGCTTGGATCCATTCTTGCAACATCCTTGGGGCTCAATCACGTGCATCCCACCCCCTGGCACTCCACTTCTGATCAAGCCAGAGTGCAGCGATCTGTCCAGACGGAGCTATCGCTGGTGCTGTGGTTTTTTCCACCACATTCTCCCCTTTCTCCTCGACACGTCTCCTTTCCATCTGTCCTTTTTTCTCTCCCTCCCTCCATCGCCAATCGGTTAATTACGAGAAGGAGCCGTTCCTGCTCTTCTCTCTTCCTTTCTCTTTTCTCTTTTCTCTTCTTACTTTGTCCCTTTACTGTCCTCTTTTTTTGGTGCATCTAGGACGCCCTCCATCCACAGCCACTCCGGCCCATCACCACTCAAACCGCCAACATGAGTAGCTGTAAGTTTTGTCGTCGATCGGTCGGTCGAATGAAGAGCTCGTCGCATGGCCGTGCGATGCGGTCGCATGCGACGAATGACGTTGCGCACTTATACTAACTTGCCAGTACGATTCCTCGATCTCGTCAAGCCGTTCGTGCCGTTCCTCCCCGAGGTCCAGCAGCCCGAGACCAAGATCCCCTTCCAGCAGAAGCTGATGTGGACCGGTCTCACGCTGTTCATCTTCCTCGTCATGAGCCAGATGCCCCTGTACGGCATTGTGTCGTCCGACACGTCGGACCCGCTGTACTGGCTGCGCATGATGATGGCTAGCAACCGCGGTACGCTGATGGAGCTGGGCATTACGCCCATCATCTCGTCGGGCATGGTCTTCCAGCTGCTGGCCGGCACCCACCTGATCGACGTCAACCTCGACTTCAAGTCGGACCGCGAGCTGTACCAGAGCGCCCAGAAGCTGTTTGCCATTATCCTGTCCATTGGCACTGCCACCGTCTACGTCTTCACCGGCCTCTACGGCTCGCCCTCGGAGCTCGGTGCCGGCATTGTCTGCCTACTGATCATCCAGCTCGTCATTGCCGGCATGATTGTCATCCTGCTCGACGAGCTGCTGCAAAAGGGCTACGGCCTCGGCAGCGGCATCTCGCTGTTCATTGCCACCAACATTTGCGAGTCCATCGTCTGGAAGGCCTTCTCGCCCGTCTCGGTCAACACCGGCCGCGGCCCCGAGTACGAGGGTGCCGTCATTGCCCTCTTCCACCTGCTGGCCACGTGGCCCAACAAGCAGCGCGCGCTGCAGGAGGCCTTTTTCAGACAGGGTCTGCCCAACGTCATGAACCTGCTGGCCACCATTGCCGTCTTTGCCGCTGTCATCTACCTGCAGGGCTTCCGCGTCGAGATCCCCGTCAAGTCGTCGCGCCAGCGCGGCGGCCGCGGCTCCTACCCCGTGCGCCTGTTTTACACGTCCAACATGCCCATTATGCTGCAGTCGGCCCTGTCGTCCAACATCTTCCTCTTCTCGCAGATCCTGTACTCGCGCTTCCCCGAGAACCTGCTGGTCCAGCTCTTTGGCGTCTGGGATGCCAAGGAGGGCACCAACCAGCTGTCGGCCACGTCGGGTCTCGTCTACTATATGTCGCCGCCGCTCAAGTTCTCCGACGCCCTGCTCGACCCCATCCACACCGTCGTCTACATTGCCTACATGCTGACCGCCTGCGCTGTCTTCTCCAAGACCTGGATCGAGGTGTCGGGCTCCAGCCCGCGCGACGTTGCCAAGCAGCTCAAGGACCAGGGCCTCGTCATGGCCGGCCACCGCGACCAGAGCATGTACAAGGAGCTGAAGCGCATCATCCCGACGGCCGCGGCCTTTGGTGGTGCGTGCATTGGCGCGCTGTCCGTTGCCAGCGACCTGATGGGTGCCCTGGGCTCCGGCACGGGTACGCTGCTGGCCGTGACCATTATCTACGGCTACTTTGAGATTGCGGCCAAGGAGGGCGACATGGCCAGCATGAAGGGCATGGTGACCATGTAAGTGGGCGGCTTATGTGACTGACCATGAGTTTGCCATTGCAGGTGCTCTGCTCCTGCTCGCTTCAATCTTCTCCGTCTCTCTATATTTTCAAAAGGCATCGCAAAAGGGGTGTAAGGGATACGTCACGAGGAAAGGATTGGGACTTTCATATTGTTTATATTTTTAGTTGGCTTTGTTTAGAAATTCATAATAAAATTACCACTTCATGTTGTGATTCTTGATAAAGTACCCCTGTTGTGTATGTCTTGGTAGAGCTACAGCTACCAAAGCTTGTCACGTACTCAGTACTGAGACAATGACTAGTACTTAAAAAGCACTGAGACAGTAACTCGACGCGTCCTTTCTCAGGGGAGAGACTACCCTTCCTTGCGAGCCTTGCGTCCAGGTGAGACACAATTCCCCAGAGCCGTGTTTTGACCTTCCTTGATTGAAGGAATTGGACTTCTTCTGCCTGCAACACTCGGAGACATCGAATTTCCCTTTGCCTTGCCGGCATTCCCAGCGACGTAACTTTTGCCCTCCGGCAAGACAGCTGGAACGCAGCTGCACCAGAGGGCATTTCCGCGTTAATATAAGTAGATGAGGTATGTGCACTTTCAATACTCAGTATCTTAAACCCGGCTTCCTTACTCGTAGATCCTATTGCCTGCCGCAGCTCTTGAAGATCCAGCCTTGCTTGATATTTCCTTGCTCATTGTACTGTAGCATTCACATCGCATCAACCGCAAGTCCTATCTCCGTAGCTTTCCCCGCTACGTCGTTTGCAATTACCCTGTAGCCATTCGCTGATCGTGACACCTTGGTACTCGTATGTCGACATGCCATCCTCACCGTACAATTTGCCGAGTGTCCATGCAGCATGTCAGATAGGGCATTCGTCGTCGTGCTGTGCTCCACTTGTGTTGGAACACGTGAATTCGCGTGAACCAAACAATTAAAATGGAGCACTTGCGAGTTGGACTCCGCACAATTGGGCGCTGGTTTTTCTGCTTCGTCCGTCTTTCTGGTTGACACCATGCACTTGCATCAAAGAGGAAGGAGCCAGATCAGCACTTTGTTAGGACTTGGAGATTATTAACATACGGCTTTGCTTTTACGTTCACATTTGCTTCGTCTTTGTTCTTAAAGAAAACTTTGACAGAATATTAGTGTGTCTGACTTTCCATCTCTTTTGTTTTCTTTCTCACCTGTACTTTCCATTCCACGAGTCACTGTACTTGCATTCTCTTCTCGACTAGGGTGCCATTGTCTGGAGAGAAAAGCGGACCCCGAGAATGGAAATAACAATGAGACTCGACAACAGAGAAATGACACGGTAAAATACGGTGTAAGAAGGCGCCTTGTTATCTCTCACTTGTTATCAAGAACCAGACAAGCATCGCCGGGTAAGTAAGCCGCAGCGATGGACCTGGTGGAGGCAAGACCGGCTGTCGAATCCGAAAGGGAAGGAGGCGAAGACTCTGCTAGCTTAATCACCGGACGTCCTTTCCTACGAGTAGCTCGCCTTGTCCATTGTTGTACGTTAGTACGAGTGAGTACTCGCTCCTTCTTTCTGTTCGCAAGGCTTTGTACGAGTGCTCCTTCCCAGCTGACTCACAAGTCGGTCTTTCCTGCGCGTCTTTCATGCACCGTGATATCGTGACCTCCATTGCTCTTGCCTGCTCTTGCTCTCTCCCACATGCGAGGTGCTCCGTGCCTGCCCCGTATTGGGCGGCATCGCTGCCCACCACCCCACTTCCCTATGCTCGTTCCTGCCACTCCCCTGCTGCCACCAGTCTCTCTCCCTTTCCCGCCTCCTTCCTTCCAGCTCCATCAGGTGTCAATTGCTCTTGCCCTTCCGTAGCTTTGCGGTCTTGCTTTCCGTATCCCTCGTCCCGTCTCCATTCCCGGCTCCCTCTCTCTCCGTCTCCCCTTTCCTTAATAGTAGCCTCGCTCGCCGCTCAGCTTTTTTCCCTCACATTCTCCCGTTCTCCCGTTCTCACGCTCCGTCCTTGCGATCACCAAAAACATCCACCCCCGCCGAGCTCGCGCCATGACCTCACCAGCTCCGCACATCCTCGTCTAGCCACTCGTTGATTGCTCACTGAGCGCTTGCCATTGTCGTATATGCGTACTGCCGTTTTCACACCTCGCCTTTCCACGGCCTCTTGTCCTCTGTCCTCTGTCAGCAGCCGACAGCACCATTGTTGACGACGACGACACCAGCGACACCGGCTATCGACCTCACCGACTAGCACGCCCGTGCTGCATGCGGGCCAAAGAGCACTAACACCCTAGCCTGGCTCAAAAGAGTCGAACGGCTTTCTTCTTGGCCGCGCTTCCTTGCAAAACCGGGTACCGGTACTTTGGCAACATACCAAGCTGCTTATTCCATTTCTTTTTTGTTTTTCTGCGCCGTTTCATCAGCCGGCTTATCTTTATCGTATCTGTCGTTTCTTTTCTGGCTCAACTCTTCTTCTTCTTCTTCTTCTTTTTCCTCACTCCCATCAAGCTGCTTCCTCCCAACCCATCAATTCTTTAGCTCTCCACGGCTGAGCTTCTAAAGAAATAGGAAGACAACCACATCCAGCCAAGCATGGCTGATTCGTCATGTTCCTGGCCGATATGGCGCGTTGACGACTTCACCGTCTGCTTCCAGCGCGAGTGAGTAGCATTTCTGTTTGCTGCCCCCCCCTGCCTCTCATCTACGGACAATACGCAACAACATGGTTGTCTCGCTTCTGTCCTACCTCAGCTTTCCAACCCCTGGCTGTTTTGTTCTGTTTCTGGTTATGTTCGTCTCGGCTAACTCCGCAGCTACCTCAAATTTGCTTTTCCGATCGCCATCCTTGCCATCTCCTTCATCTTTGCAACCTACCAGACGATTCTCCGCATCGTCCGGTTAAAACGCAAAAACAGCAGTCGCGGCGAGTACCAGCAGATCCGCGACCGTCTCGACAGCCACTCGTCCGCCATTGGCCGGACCGAACTGCCCGCGCCCGACTCCCTCCACAGCGACGACGAAATCCCCAACAGCACCTCGGCGATCGACGACGAAGAGGCCGATGATGACCTCGTCATCGGCGGCGGCTCGCTCGGCCTGGTCCGCACCGTCACCAAGGGCTCCGTCGTAGAGGCTAGCAAGCCCATTGGCCAGAAGTTTACGCTCGTCATCGAAGTCCTCGCCGTTGCCGGCCTCGTTGCTCTCAACGCCGTCGCTCTCGTCAATGGTGCCTACGCCGGCCATGCCACCGACAACGACGCCATCACCAAGGGCCGCAATGCCGCCATTGTCGGTCTCGTCTTTTGGAGCTACACCTTTTCGCTCGTCATTCTGCGCATCCTGGTCGCCAAGTCGCACTGGTCCATGTCCTACCTCTGGAACCACACGGCGTTTATCTACGCCGCTCAGTGGCTGTTCACCATGTGCATGTTCCGTTCCGTCATCATCCACAATCCGGCGCCCCTGACCAGGCTCATTGTCTCGGCCGAGTTTGGCTTGACGTGTCTGCTCTTCCTCATCGCCATCACCACCCGCAAGGGCAACAAGACTGTTCTTGTCGAATACGAGGACGGCGTGCCCCCGCCGCGCGAGAATCTGTCTTCCCTGCTCTCCCACTTTACCTTTATCTGGGTCGACCAGATCATGTGGGAAGGACACAAGAAGCCCCTGGAGATGGATCGCATCTGGAATCTGAACCCCGAGGACAAGTCCGGCACCGTCCTGGCACGCTACCGCCAGGTCAAGAAGACGTTTGGCCTCGCCATGCACATGCTGATGTACTTCAAGAGCGACCTGATTGTGCAGGCCTGGTGGGCCATCATGTCGGGCGTCTTCACCTTTGCCCCGACGATGCTGCTCAAGGCCATTCTCGAATACGTCGAGCACCCCGAGGCAGCCCCGCGCAATGTCCTCTGGCTGTACGTCATCCTCCTGCCTGTGTCTGACTTGATCCGCTCGTTTGGCGACAACCGTGCCCTCTGGATTGGCCGCAAGATCTGCATCAACATCCGGGCCATTCTCGTTGGCGAGATCTACGCCAAGGCTCTGCGTCGCAAGGCCGCTGCTGGTAAAGAGTCGGTTCTGGGCAGCACACCGCCTGCCGCCGCCACGGCCACCGAGGGCCGCGAGACATGGGTGGCCACGGTCAAGCGCAAGCTTGGCATCTCGAAGCCAGCCCGGACCAACACCGACGCCACTGCTTCGTCCGGCGCGGCAGCTACAGGCACAACGGCCTCGGCGGCTAGCGATGATGGTTCTGAGGATCCTCTGTCGGCCGACGAGCAGGCCAACATTGGTACCATTATCAACCTCATGTCCGTCGACAGCTTCAAGGTCTCGGAAGTCACCGCCTATCTGCACTTCTTGGTTGCCTCGTCGCCCACTCAGCTTCTTGTGTCGGTCGTTCTGCTGTACCGCGTCATGGGCGCGAGCGCCATTCCCGGCTTCGTCATCATGGCCATGCTGCTGCCCGTCAACATTGCCTTTGCCAAGGCGTTTACGTCGACGCAAAAGGTCATCATGGCTGCCACCGACAAGCGCATCCAGGCCACCAACGAGATTCTGCAAAACATCCGCATCGTCAAATACTTTGCGTGGGAGCTTCGCTTTGGCAACATTGTGGATGAGAAGCGCCGCATCGAGCTGCGTGCGCTCCGCCGTCGGTACATCATCTGGGCAACTGCCGTGGCCATCTGGAACACGGTCCCGATTCTCATCACGTTCTTCTGCTTCTTGGTCTACACCATTATCGAGGGCAAGCCGCTGTATCCCTCGGTCGCCTTCACCGCCATCTCGCTGTTTATGCTCCTGCGCTACCCTCTCGACCAGCTCGGCGACATGATTGCGCACGTCCAGGAAGCACAGGTGTCCATTGACCGTATTGAGGAGTTCCTCTCCGAGGAGGAGACGGAAAAGTTCGAGCAGCTCGGCCTTGACAACATTGACGAGGCCACGGGCGAGCGTGTCATTGGCTTCCGCGACAACGCCAGCTTCATCTGGGGCGCCAAGGATGCCGTGGCCGACGACGGCACCATGGCGTTCCGCCTTCTCGACCTCAACGTGGACTTTGATATCGGCAAGCTCAACATCATCACGGGCCCCACCGGCTCTGGCAAGACGTCGCTGCTCATGGCTCTGCTGGGTGAGATGACACTCATGGCGGGCCGCGTCTACCTTCCCGGTGGTCGCAGCCGCGAGGACGTGCGCTGTGACCCCGAGACGGGCCTGGCCGAGACGTGTGCCTACGTCGCCCAGCAGGCCTGGCTCGTCAACGGCACCATCAAGGAGAACATTCTGTTTTCGTCGCCCCTTGACGAGCAGCGCTACCGCGATGTCATTGTTGCTTGTGCCCTGGAACGCGATATTAACGAGACGCTCGACAATGGCGACGAGACGCTGGTTGGCGAGAAGGGTATCACCCTGTCTGGTGGCCAGAAGCAGCGCATCTCGCTCGCCCGTGCCCTGTACTCCAACTCGCGCCACCTGCTCCTGGACGACTGTCTGAGCGCCGTCGATTCGCACACGGCCCAGTGGATCTTCAACAACTGCATCCGTGGCCCGCTGATGCGCGGCCGCACCTGCATTCTCGTAACTCACAACATTTCGCTCTGCGTCCCCTTTGCCGACCACGTTACCATGATGGAGAATGGCCGCATTATCGCCGACGGCCCGTCCCAGGATATTATTACTTCCGGCATGCTGGGCGAGAACATTCTGCACAAGTCGCAGATCGACGCTGCCGACGTTTCGCGCATCCCGTCGCGCGTCCCCTCGAGCGTCGGCGACGAGGACGAGCACGAAGATGGTGCGACTCTGATTGACAACGGTGGTGCTGCCGACCCCTCGCTCCCCAGCACGGGCACTGCTGCGAGCAAGGCCAAGAAATCCGACAAAAAGGCCAACGCCATGGACGAAGACAAGGCCGTTGGCTCGGTCAAGCTGTCGGTCATGCTGGTGTACCTCCGGTCCATGGGCTCGTGGTGGTTCTGGGCTGTGGCCATGCTCGTCTTCTCGATGCAGCAGTTTTCGCTTGTCGCCTCCAACCTCTGGATCAAGGAATGGTCGAACCAGTACGCTCAGGAGGCAGACGGCATCAACAAGACGGCCTTGATCACCGCGCTCCGGCACAATGCGACGGCCGCCCTGGGCTCGCTTGCCGGCGTTGGTGGCCAGGCTCCTCTGATTGGCCGTTCGCTGGTGCAGAGCTACACACCCAACGCTGTGTCGCACGTTCTCGCCATCCCGCAGCAGTGGATGCCCAAGGACTCTGTCGTTTTGCAGTCGGACACTGCTCTGCAGGCTCTCATGACGCCGCAGGTCAACGCACACTACTACATTGCAGTGCTGGCCGTTATCGGCTTGCTCGGTGCTGCGCTGGCGTTTGTGCGTGACCTGTGGATCTTCTTCGGGTCGCTGACGGCCTCGCTGAAGCTGCACAGCAGACTGATGCACTCGGTGTCGTTTGCGCGCTTCAAGTTCTTTGACGTCACGCCGCTCGGCCAGATGATGAACCGCTTCAGCAAGGACCTCGAGGCCATTGACCAGGAGGTAGCCCCCACGGCGATCAGCGTCATGACGTGTGCTCTGGGCATTGTCATCACGATTGTGCTGATCGCTTCCGTCACGCCGGGCTTCTTGATTGCGGGCGTCTTTATCACTGCGCTGTACGTGCTGCTGGGCAAGTTTTACCTCGTGGCGTCGCGCGACCTGAAGCGGCTCGAGTCGGTACAGCGCAGTCCGCTGTTCCAGCAGTTTGGCGAGACGCTGTCGGGTGTCACGACGATCCGGGCCTATGGCGACGAGCGCCGCTTTGTGCGCGACAACCTGAAGCGCATCAACAACCAACTGCGTCCGTTCTACTACCTGTGGGCAGCCAACCGCTGGCTGGCGTTCCGCACGGATCTACTGGGTGACCTGGTGTCATTCTTCGCGGGTGTCTTTGTGATCCTGAGCGTCGACACGATCAACGCTGGCTCGGCCGGCCTGTCTCTGAGCTACGCCATCGGCTTCGCCGAGAACATCCTGTGGCTGGTGCGGCTGTACGCGACCAACGAGCAGAACATGAACTCCGTCGAGCGCATCAAGGAGTACCTGGACGTCGAGCAGGAGGCGCCGCCGATCATCGAGGGCAACCGGCCGCCGCTGAACTGGCCCAGCCAGGGCTCGGTGGAGTTTATCGACTACACGACACGGTACCGTGCCGACCTGGACCCGGTGCTGCGCAACCTGACGTTCCGCATTGAGGCACGCGAAAAGGTGGGCATTGTCGGACGCACGGGTGCAGGCAAGAGCTCGCTGGCACTGGCACTGTTCCGCGCGCTCGAGGCGGAGACGGGCAAGATCCTGGTCGACGGGCTGGACATTGGTCTGCTGGGCCTGCGCGACCTGCGCGAGGCTCTGACAATTGTGCCGCAGGAGCCGACGCTGTTTATGGGCACGCTGCGGTCCAACCTGGATCCGTTTGACGTGTACACGGACGACGACATCTTTGCGGCCCTGCGGCGTGTGCAGCTGATCGGCCCCGACGAGTCGATCCCGTCCAGCCCGCGCGGCGAGTCGCCGGCACCGGCATCGGGCACGGCAACGCCGACGACAATGGCGACCAACAAGAATGTGTTCCTGGACCTGTCGTCGCCAGTGGCCGAGTCCGGCGCGAACCTGTCGCAGGGCCAGCGGCAACTGCTGTGCCTGGCACGTGCACTGCTGAAGAACTCGTCGATCCTGCTGATGGACGAGGCGACGGCGTCGATCGACTACGCCACGGACTCGAAGATCCAGGAGACGCTGCGCGAGCTGACGTCGACAATCATTACGATTGCGCACCGGCTGCAGACGATTGCCGACTACGACAAGGTGCTGGTGCTGGACCGCGGCGTGGTGGTCGAGTACGGGCATCCGTGGGAGCTGATGCAAAAGGCAGACGGCGTGTTCCGGTCCATGTGCGACACGAGCGGCGACTTTGAGCTGCTGGCCAAGGTGGCCAAGAAGGCGTATCAGGACAAGTACGAGACCCTGATCCAGACGGAGTAGGTGCCATTTTGGGTAATAGCGTTTGTGGTAATTTGTCGTTTAGGTAGACAACATCCGAGTAATTGAAAGTTACGGTACTGATACAATTTCTGAACTGGAATGTGCGGAGTAGTTGTACAGCGCTTAGCTCCGGTTACTAGCGGGAGATCACAGTGTAGCCCACTTGAAAACGTAATAGTGGGGTGCCGCTTTGATGTACGAGCTTACACGGCTTGGCCGAGCCTAGACAGGAAGGCGCAATTGGCCGATCAAGTTTGTCATTGCGTCGTAGAGTTTTCTGGCAGGAGCGTGCACTCTTCTTCTTCTTCTTCTTCCTCTTCTTTCTCTGCATCACAATTCCATCCCTTTCCCAACACTCCAACAACACCCACTATGGCTTCCACTGAACGCACGGCCGACTCGGTGCTGCAGCTCATCACGGGCACGCCGCTGATCCGGCTCAACAAGGTGCCGCAGTCGCTGGGCGTGACGGCGCCGGTGTACGCCAAGGTCGAGCTGTTCAATGCGGGCGGCAGCGTCAAGGACCGGATTGCGCTGCGCATGATTGAGGAGGCAGAGCGCAGCGGTCGCATCAAACCCGGCGACACGCTGATTGAGCCGACGAGCGGCAACACGGGCATTGGGCTGGCGCTGGTGGGCGCGGTCAAGGGCTACAAGACGATTATCACGCTGCCGGAAAAGATGTCGGCCGAAAAAGTGTCGGTGCTGCGGGCACTGGGGGCGACGATTATCCGCACGCCGACGCAGGCCGCCTGGGACAGCCCCGAGTCGCACATTGGCGTGGCGAAGCGGCTGCAGCAGGAGATCCCCAACAGCCACATCCTGGACCAGTACACCAACGCGGACAACCCGCGCGCGCACGAGTACGGCACGGCCGAGGAGATTTGGCGGCAGACGGACGGCAAGGTGACCGTGGTGGTGGCCGGTGCAGGAACGGGCGGCACGATCTCGGGCATTGCCAAGGGCCTGCGCAAGCACAACCCGGCCATCAAAGTGGTGGCGGCCGACCCTGTGGGCAGCATCCTGGCCGAGCCGGCGACGCTCAACGAGGCCGGGGCCAACGTGCCGTACAAGGTCGAGGGCATCGGCTACGACTTTGTGCCCGACGTGCTGGACCGCGGGCTGGTCGACACGTGGTACAAGACGGACGATTTCGAGTCGTTTCGGCTCGCGCGCCGCCTGATTGCCGAGGAGGGCCTGCTGGTGGGCGGCAGCTCGGGGTCAGCGCTGGCGGCAGCCGTCAAGGCGAGCAAGGACTTGAACCTGGGCCCGGACGACGTTGTCGTGGTCGTGCTGCCCGACAGCATCCGCAGCTACCTGAGCAAGTTTGCCGACGACGACTGGCTGGCCGCCAACGGTCTGCTGGAGGGGGATGAGAAGGAGGCGGACAAGGAGACAGCCACGCAGACGGTCACCACCGCATCCCCGTCCAAGCCGGCCGACCCCTACGGATCGGAGACGGTGCGCGCGCTCCGCCTCAAGCCGGTGACGTCGGTGCTGGCCGACAGCCTGTGCAAGGACGCCATTGAGACGATGCGCGACAAGGGCTTTGACCAGCTGCCCGTGCTGACGCCCAGCGGCGACCGGCTGGCCGGGCTGGTGACGCTCGGCAACCTGCTGTCGTACTCGTCGCGCGGCCGCATCACGGGCGCGAGTCCCGTCAGCGCGGCCATGTTTGATTTCGCACGGCTGGACGAGGTGGTGACGGACCCGCGGTCGGCGGCGGCGGCCGGCGTCACGAGCAAGCAAGGCGGCAAGGGCAAGGGCAAGGGCAAGCGCGGCCGGTTCGTCGAGATCACGCCGGACACGCCGCTGTCGGTGCTGAGCAAGTTCTTGGAGTGGAACTCGGCGGCCGTGGTGACGGAGAGCAAGACGGCGGGCAGCGATGCGCGGACGGCCAAGCCGGTGGCCGTGGTCACCAAGGTCGACCTGCTGACATGGATGATGCGGGCGTAGGTACGAGTACAAAGTAAATATGTTATCACGTGGTCTAATAGATATTATTTATTATCAATTAATTACCCCCCCCCCCCCCTCAAATCTTGTCCGCAATCCACGTCCACCACTTGTCAATGCCCGGCCCGTCGCTGCCGACAATGTTGCCGGCCACGACGTCGACCTCAATGTCAAACTCGCGCATCTGGCCAAACGAAAACGTCTTGCTGCCGTACTCGCCCAGCCAGCAGTCCTCGTCGTCGCCCGCGCTGCCCAAGCCGCCCGCGTCCACGTCGTCGGCCCCGACGCTGCTGTCCAGCAGGCCTTTGCTGCGCGTCGTGCGGATGCGCCCCAGCTCCGCCTCGAGCTGCGCCTTGATCAGCGGTGCCGGTAGCGCCGTGAACAGGTCTGCCTTGTTGGCCGCAATCAGCACCGGGATGGCCGGCGGCGCCTTGCTCGTGTTGCCGGCGCCCGTGCGCTTCTGCAGCAGCAGCAGCACGTCATACAAGTACGCCGCGGCGCCCGCCAGGCCTCCCCCAGAGCTGCTGCTATTGCTGTTGCCAGCATCGTCCTCCTCGGCCATGGCCGCACTGTCCACCATGTACACGACGCCCTGCAGCTTGTGCTCCTTGGTGGCAGCTGGCTGCAGGCGCGCCAGGGCCGTGGCCCCGCGCAGCTTGCCGTGGCCCGGCGTATCAACAATCAGAAACTTCTTGGCCACGGCGCCTGTGGCATCGAGGTCGTCTGTGTAGCGCGACACGGCGGCGTCTTCGCCGACGGCAAGCTCGACGACATTGACCGTCTGCGAAATGTAGGTGTCGGCGGGTTTGGGGGTCTGGCGCTCGAGGCGCGTCACGAGAGCCGTTTTTCCCGCGCCGGGGGGGCCAACAACGAGGATGGACGGCAGCGTAATGTAGGCGACGGAGCGCGAGAGGTAGTAGTGGAGGAAGATGGGGAAAAAGAAGACGACGGCGAAGCCGCAAGCAAAGACGGTGGGGGAGGGTGTCAGCAAAAACTCGAGGGCGGCGAGGACCTGGTCGTGGACGGAGGCCATGATGTCGGAGGCGGTGGCTGCAGTAGCCATTGTTGGTGGTGGACAGAGGGGTTTGGGCGTGAACGATGGGAGTTGACGATAGGAGTTGACAAGTATCGTCAGTCTCGATGAAGAGAGAGCTGTGCTATCGGGTTTTGGTGTGGTGGGCGGGTGTGCACTGTGGCGTGATCCAGACCAATGGATTAGGGGGCCGCCCCACTCCAACGAACGGCACTCAACGAACGGCTGTGTACTCCGTATCGTACTCGTACTTCATGCAGGCGGGTACGAGTACAAAGTACCTCGTACAAGGGTTCACTGGCTTCTACGGGGCATGTACTCTGTACAACGGCACCTGGCTGCAGTAAGCTCTACTAGCCCGGTGCGTCCCAATGACAAATCAGGGTACAACTGCACAGTGCGAGGGTGTACACCACCAAGGCATTCCGCATCACGGGGCTGACTCTCTGTATCACGACAACTCTGCAGCACGACAATTCTGCACACAAAAACCACACGGCCCGCCAGACTCGACACGCACTGACACAGCGGCTGGATCGACACGGAGCCACTGATTCTGCATCCGAGACAAGCGCAGTGTTGCAAGTAGAGCAAACCAGCTCAACCTGTCGTCGCTCTTCTTGGCGACCTCGACCTCGATCGACGTCGACGTCGACTGGTTCCCTCTTTTTGTCTTTTTGTCTTTTTGTCTCTTTGTCTCTTGTCTCCTTGTCTCACCCTGCTCGTGTTCCGACACAGCACCGTCGTCCTTCCGCCGCCGCTAGCACAGCATGTCCGCACCGGCACAGCCCTCGTCCAAGGGCTCGGCGGCAACGCCCCAGCTCAGCAGCGATGTCGAGCTCAACACGCTCGACAGCCAGGGCACGGACTCGTCCAAGGACATTATGCACATTGCGCGTGTCGGCGACGTCCCGGCCATGGCAGCCCTGTTTGAAGACTCTGACTACGACGCCACATACACGGATGCCGAGGGCATAACACCTCTCCACGTGGGTTTCTCTCTTCTTCAATTATTTTCATCATCTTGCTGTTGTCCATAACTAACCTCGCAGTGGGCCGCTATCAACAACCAGTACGCCATGTGCACGTTCCTCCTCGACCACGGCGCCCCCATCAACCAAAAGGGCGGCGAGTCCGTCGCCACGCCGCTGCAGTGGGCCGCCCAGCGCTGCCACTACTACACCGTGCACCTGCTGCTGCAGCGCGGCGCCGACCCGCTCATCACCGACTCGCAGGGCTACAACACGCTGCACATCTCGACGTTCAACGGCAACGTGCTGCTGCTCGTGCTGCTGCTGCACCAGGGTATTCCCGTCGACGTGCTGGACGGCTTTGGCCACACGGGGCTCATGTGGTCCGCCTACAAGGGGTTTCCCGCCTGTGTCGACCTGTTTTTGCGATGGGGTGCCAGCGTCGACGCCAAGGACGAGCAAGGGTTCACGGCCCTGCACTGGGCCCTCGTCAAGGGCTCGCCGGGCTGCATCCAGAAGCTGCTCGAGTACGGGTCGGACCGGTTTGCCAAGACGGCGACGGGCAAGACGCCCGATATCACGGCGCGCGAGCTTAACACGGTCGCCGCCTGGCACAAGGCTCTGCGGGAGTGCGGCTACGACGAGGACGGCAACGTGGCCGAGAACAGCGCGACGCCCGTGCTCAGCGCGCTGTCGAGCCTGCCCGGTGCGGCGGCGCTCTTCTCCGACAACCGGAGCTTTGTGACCAAGTTCCTGTATCTGTGGCCCTTTTTGGCCGTCTGGGCTGTGCTGCTGCTGCTGTCGGCGTTCCCCGTCTACGCCGGCGTGCCGCTGGCGCTGATTGTCGGCTACAGCCTGCAGTGGGTGGCCCAGCAGGTCGTGCAGATTGCGCCGCCGGGCATGCGGCAGCTGCAGCGCACGTCGTGGCTGTCGGGCATCTTTGGCGCCAGCCTGTTTCTGGTGGCGGTCACGTGGCTGTTCGACGTGCTGCCGCAGACCACGTGGAACACGGCGGCGCCGGCCGCCAAGACGGTCATGGGCATCACGACGGACCTGGAGACGACGGAGCGCGAGACGCACTACCTGCTGAACCTGGCGTTTGCGGCGTTTTCGAGCATGACGGCGTACTTTTATGTCGTCTGCATGGTGTCGGACCCGGGCTTTGTGCCCAAGCTCAACGGCATCGCCGAGCAAAAGGCCGTCATCGACGACCTCATTGCGCAGTGGAAGTTTGACGACGCCAACTTTTGCGTCACCTGCATGATCCGCACGCCCCTGCGCAGCAAGCACTGCCGCCGCTGCCAGCGCTGCGTGGCCAAGCACGACCACCACTGCCCCTGGGTCTACAACTGCGTCGGCATCAACAACCACCGCCACTTCTTCCTCTACCTCATCAACATGACCATGGGCATCCTGACCTTTGACCTCGCCGTGTACTACCACCTGCGCGCGGCGGCGGCCGAGGCCTCGGACCAGTGCAACCTGCTGTCGCCCACGCTCTGCCAGGTGGTCAATGCCGACCCCTTTGCGCTGCTCGTCGCCATCTGGGCCACGCTGCAGCTGTCGTGGGTGTCCATGCTCATGTTTGTGCAGTTTGTGCAGGTGTCGCGCGCCATGACGACCTACGAGAACATGTACGGCGTCGACTACCACAGCAGCTCGGCCAGCAGCCTGACGTCGGCGTTTACGTCCACGGGTGCACCGCTCGACCCGGGCCGCGTCGTCGTGGCCCGCGGCGACGCCAGCAGCAGCGGCCACGGCGGCCACGGCGGTCATGGTCACCACGGCCACAGCCACGGCGACGGTTTCCTCAAGCAGTGGAGCAAGATCCTGGGCATCGACACATTCATCGAGACGGCGACGGGCCGCAGCGCGGCGACGGCCAAGAACGCGGCCAGCAAGAAGCACAACCCGTACTCGCGCGGCTGCGTCAGCAACTGCAAGGACTTTTGGTGCGATCCGGCGCCCATCTTTGGCCAGCGCGAGACGGGCAGTGCGCTGCTGGGCGGCGAGCCCATCAACTACACGGAGCTGTACGTGTCGCCGACGGCGATGGAGGCCAAGCGGCGGGCCGGCGGCTACGAGTCGGTTGCGGCCGAGGAGGTGTAGATGTTGTTTTTGTTTGCTGTTTTTTGTCTTTTGTCTTTTCTCTTTTGCAAGTTCTCTTGATTCTTTTCCACGTTTCTCTTTTATATAACTTGTTTCTTTATGAATCTCATACGACGACAGGCGTCGACAGCAGGCTTCTTCTTGTATATCTGCTTCTGTCCGTTTGTTTCTTTCTGCTGGTTCTTGTTTCTCCTTCTTCGGTCTCTGTTCCTGTTGGACATGGCTTCTGGTTCGGTTTCTGGAAAAGTATCCCAATGACAACTTGATGTCTGCTATGCTTGACATGCGCGGGGTTGATGGCATCGATTAGTCATGCTATAAATGTCTGCGACTCTTCCGTCTTACAGACATCTTCATCCTCGCATCCCCTTATCCCGCCTCAGACCATTTCTTATTACTCACGCAGACATGTCGTCGCTTGTTCTCTACGGCTACTACCGCTCGTCGTGCACGACGCGTCTTCGCATTGCGCTGGCGCTCAAGCAGATTGACCACAAGACCGAGTATATTGACTTTTTCGCCAAGCAGCACCGCTCGCCCGCCTACGCCGCCATCAACCCCAGCATGTCGCTGCCGACCCTGGCCGTGCTGCCGGTGGCGGAAAAGGACAGTGATAGTAGCAACAGCAACAGCAGCGCCCGGCCCCTCTACATTACGCAGTCGGTGGCCGCCCTCGAGTACCTCGAAGAGACCTACCCAGACACGACGCCGCTGCTGCCTGCCGACGCCGGCCAGCGCGCCCTTGTGCGCAGCCTCGTCGAGATCATCGTGGCCGACCTGCAGCCGCGCCAGTCGGCACACACGCTGGAGCGGCTCGTCGACAGCTTTGACGCCAGCGACGCGCAAAAGACCAAATGGGCCCACGACTGGTGCGTGCGCGAGCTCACGGCGTACCAGACACTGGTCGAGGCGGGCAATGCGAGGGGGCCGAGCTCTTCCAAATACTCCGTGGGCGACACCGTGACGCTGGCCGACGTTGTGCTCGTGCCGGCCATTACCAACGCCGTCGAGCGCTGGGGCGTGGACCTGGAGCGCGAGTTTCCGACGCTGGCCGGCATCTGGACCCGGCTCAACGAGCTGCCGGCGTTTACGAGCAGCCACTGGAGCCAGCAGCCAGACGCGCCGAGGTAGAGGAAGTGGATTAACTCGTTCAAAGCATCTGGTACGAGTACGTGTGGTCCCGTGACTTCGTGACTGGCGCAAAAGCCGCAGCTCCGAACATCGGGTATTGCGCAGCTATGTCCGAGGGCGAATAAATTTTAATTCAAAAACAATAGCTTTATTGCACGCACAAACGTCACTTTGCGCTATCGCCCAATACGAAGTACCCTGTATTCCACACGCAACATATCAATCTGAGCGATAATCCCCACCCACTTATCAATCTCTGATTCTCGGCAGTTTGATTCGCTGTGCTGCTCAAGTTGACCCATTTCTAGCTACTTCAGTGGGTCCCGTGGCGCGCAGCGTCCTTTTTTGGATTTGCTGGTCATCCGCAGGCTCCACCTTTTTTAGCATCCGTTCGTCTTTTCTGGTAGGCAAAATCTCGGCCTCTTCTCTGCTGGATCTCTGTCGCCCCCTCGTCGTCATCCTTCTCCGTCCCCGGTGCCTTACCAATCTGATTCTTCCTCGAATCCTCCCGTCTGACTCTTTCACGCGTCTCGATTTTAAGATACTTCGTCCGACATCTCATCTCGTCTCGACGCATCTCCTCCAAGACCCTGATAACATCACATCCAACAACAACAACCACCACCACACATCTTCACAATGTTTGCTCGCTCTGCCCGCACGCTGGCCTCGTCGGCCGTCGCCGTCTCCTCGCGCACCGCCATGCGCACCGCCGCACGGCCCGTTGTTGCCCGTGCCGCCCGTGCCGCCGTTGCTCCCGTCCAGGCTCGCAGCTACCACGAGAAAGATATGTCCTTCTTTATACTCCTTTTGTCATATAGATACCCGCCACTAACAAACCACTGATCGACCACTACTCGCGCCCCCGTAATGTCGGCTCGCTCGACCGCAAGGACCCGTCCGTGGGCTCCGGCCTGGTCGGCGCCCCCGCGTGCGGCGATGTCATGAAGCTCGACATCCGCGTCGACCCCGTCACCAACAAGATTGTCGAGGCCAAGTTCAAGACGTTTGGCTGCGGCTCGGCCATTGCGTCGTCGTCGTACCTGACCACGCTCGTGCACGGCAAGACGCTCGACGACGCCGTCGCCATCAAGAACTCGGACATTGCCAACGAGCTGTGTCTGCCGCCCGTCAAGATGCACTGCTCCATGCTGGCCGAGGACGCCATCAAGGCCGCCGTCGCCGACTACCGCGCCAAGCGGCCCACGACCAACCTGGGCGGCACCGGCAAGTCCATCAACGAGGCGGTTGCCCATGCCTAGGTGGTGAGGCAATCTTGAAGAAGAAGAATAAAAAGAATAAATCGACAAAATTGGGACAGACAGACGACGGCAGCAACGGCACGGCCGGGAATGGTCGACTGCGAGCCAAGCCACCGGACGGTCTCGGCGGGCTGTCGATTCTCGCAGTCTCTGCACGTCTGGCATAATGGTCCATCGATTTGAGCCCGACCGTGGCTGCATCTGTCGCTCTCATCTTGTCCCTCATGTCTTCACGGTTTCATGTTTCGTTTGCGCATCGTTGGGTTATCATTGTATTTTATTGGCGTTGTGTATTAATTCTTGCTTGTCAATACAGCCTCAGATACGGCTCAATGTCCTGCATTACCAGTTCAAATTGATATTCTTTTCATTTACCATCTGCCTCCGAGTCAATATTCAACACCTCGGACTCTCGATAGCACTATGCCGTACCTGGGCCCCCACTGACCCCGCCCTTCAATCAAGCTGACATAATCTGTCAAGGACAAAGGTGGCCAATTCGTGCTCTAACGGCGCCCCCTGTCCTTGAAACAGGTCTCCGTCTCCGTCGATTTGTCCTCCCCTTCTACTCCCTCCTCCTCCTCCTCCTCCTCCTCCCCCTCCTCCCTCTCTTCCTCTTTTCCGTTCTCCAATGAACTTTGCTTCCATCCCTCAGTGGTTCTACATTTTTGCTAGCATCGCCATCACCTCGTGTGTCAACGTCACCGACCTCCCCGACCCGAGCACAGTCTCTGTCCTCGACACCATCACCGCCATGATTAACTTCCGACGGCTCTTTGCCTCGGTGGCGCTCGTGCTGGGCCTGTCCATCTTGCTGTTTGGCCAGCCCGCCGAGGCCGCCAAGGGCCCCAAGATCACCCACAAGGTCTACTTTGACATTACCCACGGCGACGAGCCCCTCGGCCGCATTGTCCTGGGCCTCTACGGCAAGACGGTCCCCGAGACGACGGAGAACTTCCGCGCTCTGGCCACGGGCGAGAAGGGCTTTGGCTACGCCGGCTCCAACTTTCACCGCGTCATCAAGGACTTCATGATCCAGGGCGGCGACTTTACCAAGGGCGACGGCACCGGTGGCAAGTCGAGTAGGTTTTTTTCCCTCTCTATGCATTGACCACTACCCCCCCGCTGACCGTCAGTCTACGGCGACCGCTTCAAGGATGAAAACTTCAAGCTCAAGCACACCAAGAAGGGTCTCCTGTCCATGGCCAACGCCGGCAAGGACACCAACGGTTCCCAGTTCTTTATCACGACGGCCATCACCTCGTGGCTCGACGGCCGCCACGTCGTCTTTGGCGAGGTCCTCGAGGGCTGGGAGATTGTCGACAAGATCCAAAACGTCCCCAAGGGTGGCCAGGACCGCCCCGTCAAGGCCGTCAAGATTGTCGCCAGCGGCGAGCTGCCGGTGCCCGCAGAAGGTATTCACGTGGAGCTGTAAATGCTCTTTCCATAGATTTATGACGATATGAAGATATGAAGAGAGAGGGAAAGGGAATGAGATCAAAAAGAGAGGGAATAGAAAAAGGAGGGAAAAGGTAATACCAGAGGTCTGCATGGAACAAGAGCAAAAACGGCTAACACCTATGCAGAAGTCATCTACGGCGGATCCGAGTTTGTCGCCGGGGCCAGCGAGCCCGAGGACGTGCCCGCTGAGAAGCCCGTGCCTGCTGCTGTGGCTGCGCCCGAGACGGTGGCCGAGGACGCAAAGGAGACGGAGACGACGTCGCAGGCTGCCGCGTCGGCTGCCGAGTGGTCGCTGCTGCAAAAGGGCCTGGCTTTCCTTGTTATCCTGGCGGCCATTGGCCTGTACGTGCGGATGCGCAGCAGCATGTCCAAGGAGGTTGGCTACGACAAGGTTAGTTCGTAGACGCTGTGGGAGAGGATGGTGGTCTGGACTGCCACGTGAATAGCTCTCAAATAAAATTATCAACAAAGAATGGCATGCGTGACGTAAAGACATCTACAACAAAGAAGTTCAACAAAGAAGTTCTTATCGTGAAAGCAAAGGTCATGATAGTGGGTAGTTGTGTCACGTGAAAGATCACACCAACAGACTTTTCCATCGCATCGCATCGCCAATAGCCACAATGCCTTGCGTCTTTCTTTCGATTTTCAAGATTTATAAACAACCACCACAATGAAGATTCTCAGCCTCAACTTTATGACGTGTGCCGTCAAGGCGTGCAAGGCCACGTCCGCCGCGTTTCCCCTGCACCCGCGCGACGCCGAGCTCGCCCACGACGACCTCGCGATCAACAAGCCGTTTCTCGTCAACATTATCAAGCGCCTCGACTGGACAGCGCTGCGGACGACACTGACTGAGGTGGGTCCCGTACAATAAAACCCTAGACGTACGTACTCCTGCTAACCAACAGCTGGGCTTCCCGCCGCTGCCCGAGGAGCCGCCGACGGCCGAGGCTTTGGCGGCCGACGACAAGCTGGCCGCGGAGCTGCACAATGTGCTGATCGAGACGGAGATCATCGAGGGCCAGCTGGTGTGCGGCAACTGCGGGCACGAGTACGGCGTGCGCGAGGGCATTGCCAACTTTTTGCTGCCGAGCCACCTGGTGTAGGCATCATCATCGGCATGACATTGACTGGGACCGGCGTTTGGTACACAAAAGAGGGTTTTGTTTTGTTTTCATGTTTTTTCCTCTTCTCTTCCTTTCTATTTTCTTTCCTATATCCAAGAACGGTTCAACTTATGGGATAAAGTAACGACACGACGTGCATTCGGCTATACAGGACATTTGCAAAACAGAAACGCAACGAGATCCAGACTCCCATTACAATGTGTGGCAGTAACTAAGCACAAAAAAAATAATGAGAAAATAATATGGTACACCATGCAATATGCCGGCCACAAGCCAGGCAGCAGAAACTCGATAGCTAATGCGGCTACTGCTTCTTCTGCGCCGACGGGCCGTTCTCCTTGTCAAAGGCGCCGTACGGCACCTCGAGGCTCGACACCGCCGACAGGCCAACGTACAAGATGCTCAGCAGCAGGAAAAAGACAACCATGCTCATAAACACGCCCGGCGTAAAGAACTGGTACTTTTCAAACAGCGCGCGGTTGTCCACAGCCGCCGGCACGTCGCCCGCCGCCCGCTGTGCCAGGATCCGCGCCGGCATGTGCTGCGCGGCAAGGCGCTTCTTCAGAGGGGCCTGCGCCGGGTCCTCAAAGACAGCCTCGTACTTGCCGCCGTTGTGCTGGTTCTGGTGCTGCTGCGTGGCCCCGGAAAAGTAAACAACAGTGTAGTCGTCATCGGCGACCAGCTCGTCAATGACGTTGCCCACAATGTAGTCGCTGTCGCCCATGGCGTCGGCACGCTCTGCACACGTCGGCAGAGCCGGCAGGGCTGGCAGCACCAGCTCCTTGATGTCGGCATCGACGCCGGCCGCCGCACACGACGACTGGATGTGGGCTGCAAAGTCGGCCACGGTCATGTTGCGCGTCTGCGACTGCTGGGCAACCACGTCGGCGACGCTGTAGCGGCCGTGCACGCTCGGGGCGGCCACGGCGCGCCGCAGACGGTGGGCCTCGCATCCCGCGGCCGCCGAGAACAGGTCCGACGCGTGCACGTTGGGCTGCGAGGCCACGACGTACTTTGTCGTCGGGCACGACGACAGCAGGTCCTTGGCCGTGGCCAGCACGCGCGCCTCCGACTGCACCTGCGCAGTGTGTGGGACGTCGAGTCTGTGCTGTTAGCTCGTCTGTTCTTTTCTTTTCTTATTTTCTCATCTCTTTGTCTTCCAATTGACAATGACGTACTCTGCGCTCGAAAACATGACAAAGGGCGACGAGTCTGTAAACGCGTGGGCGCTGCCCGCGGCCAGGAGGCCGGCCAAAAGTGAGGCACGCATGGGGGTCGGTGGTTGGCAGGTGACAAAGGAAGTGGTCGTGTCGGATAAAACAGGCTCGTGATGATGGCTTCGATGATGGGCGGGACGGCGACGGGATGACGCTGATGAGGTCTCGAGTGTGAGGGAAATTGCCAGCTGAATCGCGGATTAGCTCCCTGAGTATGGGAGCTTTGGGGAGACCGCGCTAGCCAATCGTGGCCGGCCGATAAGACTTATCCGATAACACACATCTTCCGATAAGAAGTTTTCACGAATAATAGTGTCGAGCCTACACAGCACTTTATACGGACCATTGTTTTGCTCTCTTCAATAAAGCGTACACTTGCTTGTTTACCCTTTCAACAGCATTGCCAAAATGGTCGCCATGTTTGTGACCCGGCCCCGGCCGAAAAAGGACGCCATGACGGCACCGCCGCGCAAGAAGCGCAAGGCCGAGCACGCCGTCGCCGAGATCTCGTTTGACGACTCGGCCCGCGCCGACTACCTCACGGGCTTCCACAAGCGCAAGGTCCAGCGCCAGAAGCAGGCCCAGGAGATCAATGCCGAAAAGGCCCGGCTCGAGCGGATTGCCCTGCGGAAAGAGGTGAGCAACACGCTTAGAGAGTTTCTAGAGCACATCTAACAAAACCAAGGTCCGCGAACAACGAGCCAAAGACTTGGAGAACCATGTCAAGCAGGTCAACGACGCACTGCGGGCGGCGCGGATGGCCGGCGGCGAGGAGGTGACCGACGACGAGGACGACGAGGACGAATGGAACGGCCTCGACGACGGCGACGACGGCGACAAGAAAGCGACTGCTGCCAAGACCGCACCCGAGTTTGTCGACCACGAGGAGGAATACATTGACGAGGACAAGTACACAACCGTGACGGTCGAGGCCGTCGACGTCGACCGTGAAGGCATGCACGCGCTGTCGGGGCGGCACACGAGCGACAGCGAAGACGACGGAGACGATGACGGCGATGACGACAACGACGGAACCAAGGCAAAGAACGGCAAGGGCAAGGGCAAGGGCAAGAGCACCGGCACCGACTCGGCAGACGGCAAAGACAAGGACGGCAAGAAAGACAAAAAGGAGTGGCCTCAAAAGAAAAAGAAGAAGAAATTCCGGTACGAGAACAAGCTGGAGCGGCAGCTTTCCAAGCTCAAGAAGAAGACCAAGCGGTCATAGCTGGGGCAGGCCTGGGCTAGGACATAACAAAAGTTGGGTATTTGCAGGCGTTTGGCATCTTTCCTTTCTTTCGTCGGCATAGCATCATATCATGATTTATTACGTAATCACTGTCGGTGAGCACAAGAGATACAAGATGATGCAAAGGAGCTTGATAAAATTAACGAGTCATCTTGCGCGCAACAACGCTAACTGAGCGTACAAAACAAGCGCGTGTCCGCCAGGTCCAACCTCCCAACGAGACCCAAGATATATACCTCGCCGCGTGCGTTCGGCGCCCGTCTCTGCGTCCTCGCTCGCCCGGGCCGGCTTAGATGGCGCCAATCTCGGCCTGGAAGTCCTCCAGCTCCTTCTGCACCTGCTTGTACTGCTTGGCCATGTCCTCGTACTTCTGCTCCCACTGGTCCCGGTCGCTCTCGAGTGCCTGCACTTTCCGCTCGAAATGGCCGGCCTTGACGTCGGTCTGGCGGAGTCTAAAAGGAAGAGAAGAAAAGAAAATGTCAGTATGCAGTCACATTTGGCAGAAATGGGGATGTTGTGGTAGTGCTCGAGAAAGCGGGTGGCCTTGACAGCCGGGGCCATCTCCTTGTAGTGTAGACGTACTTTTCGTTGGTCTCGCGCAGTGTCTTGTCGGCCTGCTCAGCCTCCTCCTCCAGCAGCTGCAGCCGGCGCGTCAGGGTCTCGTTCTGGGTGCCGTGTTGCAGGCCCTCGTCAGCCGCCTTCTTGAAGTCGGCAATCGTGGCCTCGAGCTTGGCCACCTCCTCCTCCAGCAAGCTGTTCTTGTGCGACAGCGAAGTTACCTCCTGTTCCTTGGTCATGTTCTCCTGCTCGAGCTCCTTGACCTTGGCCTTGAGTTCCTGTGCCTCGGCCGTCGCAGCCTCAGACTCCAGACGGAGCTGGTTCATTTTCTGGCCCGTGTTAGTCGTCGTTCGTCCATCGAGTCGTCGTAGGTTGCTTGCATCGTGACTAGACGAGGGAAATGCATGCACGCCGATGGAGGGGCAAGGATGACACTAACCTCCTTGATGCGATCCATCGTGATGGATTTGGAGGGATGTGTGAGTGGTGTTGGTTGTGCAAAAAGAGGTATCGAAAAGACGAAAAGTATCGGTGGCAGGCAAGGTGCAGCAGAGGATGAAGCGTGTCTGGTTTGCAAGATGGAGAGGTTCGGCGAGAGTTGCAGATAGAAATGGAGAAGGAAAGGGACGGAGAAAAGAGAGGGTCGACTGGTGAAAAAGGGGCACGGGGGAGACGGTATATTTTAGTGGTTGGCGGTGCTGCAGCAGGTGCCACAGGAGCTCTGAAGGGGATGCGGCCCCTCCTTTTGGTAGGCAACCGGTTTGAGGGGCGCGTCCAGCTACGACATTAGGGGCAACGGCTCGTCAAGACGGGCACGGTATTATTGCTGCGTACGCAATGTCGGCCGCTCTTTCCGGTCAAGCAATGTGACGTAAATCATGGCAGGAAGCAATACAAGTACAAGATAATATGGTTCAGGAGAGAGCCACGACGACAGCCGAGGAAGGGACGATGCTGACCGTCGGTGAGGGGTCTGAAATAATGCAAGGTGTATGCTGGTGTTGCAGCTTCATGTACAGCGAAACATAAAAAGAGAACCATACACACGGCATACCAGACTACGTAGCCGTCTCCTACACATATCACGATACCTGCGTCACATGGTCATAGCCGCGTTGGTGGACGGAACACGTTCATAGATGAGATGAGGAAGGTGGGGTATGGCGGATAGAACAAAGAGGATGCATATGGAAGCAGCACGTTTGGCGGTGTCAACAAGTATTAGCACCCGAAACTAAGAGTTCAGGGCTCAAGACTAGCTGAAACGAGCCTCTAGCATAAGAACGTGGTACCTGAGACGGTTGCCCATCAACAAGCTCAGGAGATTATTTACAACAGCTTTTTGACACGAGCGACGAGGCTGGAAGTATTTTCTATTAATTACTACTGGTATATTCCTAGTTGTACTCCGTACATAGGAAGCTATTTTTTGTGATTTTTCACAGTTCACAGCATTCATAATGACTAACTTTGGTACGAGCAGTTCTATAATATGATTAATCAAACCAAATGAAATACGGAGTCTTCAACAAGACGAAAATAGAATAAACACCATGAAGAATACCATGCGTAATCAAACACGGTAGTACGAGAACACATGGTAGCATTCAATTAAACGTTAATTCTCACCGTATCGTCTCCGTTGTCCGTCGTTGAGCTGGAAGCTTCGCCGAACGGCAACCGGGTGCAGCCGTGATGGCCATTCCTCTACACTGCAAACAAAGATGCACTCTGCGCAACCCGGATAAATAGAGACACATTCCAGCCGGGTTCATATCCATTTCAGAAGTCAAGTAAACAAACAAACAGAGAAACAGTCAGCCACGGTGGCGGGAATATCGTGAGATATGTAGACATAATCAAATTCACGTGACAGTCAATACTGGCACGTTGCCCCATCAACGACACACTCCACCGACTAGCCTGAAATAAACAGTTTACATTCGCGAGACATAGTGCAAGGAGGCCGAGAACGTCGAGGACGCGGCTGGTCATAGTCTACATTTTACATACGATAAGAAAGTTTGCAGACACAGCATAGCACACAACGACGACCAAATCAACAATATCGACTGTCATATTCATACCAAGGACCACATCTTCTAGACTCTTCGAGACTGCAAAACTCTTCACGTCTGGATCGAACAAATTCACGCTCAAGCCTACAAGGCCAACATTTACCCAACAATCAACCATAAACTCTCAGCCATGCTCGCCGCTCGCGATCAGGAGAACCGCGTGTTCGGCGGCTCGGTGGCCGGTGGCAAGAATCACAATGCCCTGGGTCCCAAAACGCCGGCACCCGGCGGCAAAGGCGCAATGACGCCCATGATGAAGGGCCGGAGCGTGCTGGGCGGACGGCCTGGCAACGAGAACGCGCTCCGGACCGTCGGCAAGGGCAAGAACCTGGTGACGCCGACGGAGCCGCGCACGGCAGCACGCGCGCCGCTCGGCAACAAGACGACCAACGCCAAGGCAATGCAGAGCCAGATCCAGCAGCAGAAGCAGCAGACGCAAAAGAAGGGGTCCGGTGTCAAGGACATTGTCAACCAGTTTGAGCAGACGCAGCCGCCGGCCTCTGGTCGGCGTGCCCGCGGCATGACACCGCGCACGACGTCGAAAAAGCTGTCTGTGCTGAGCGACAAGTCGGCAACGGTTCCCGATGTCGAGTACTGCCCGCCGCCGGTGGCCCCGGAGCGGTACGAGTCGGACGTGTTCCCCGAGGGCATGCTGTCGTTTGCGGCCTTCCAGCCGAAGAACCGGCTGCGCGGGTACTACGAGCACTACTTTATCAACAAGAACAACCCGGTGGACGAGACGGACGGCGTGCCGCTGCGCGACAAGGCCATGGCAGAGCGGCAGCGCAAGGCATTTGAGAAGCTGGACCTGCAAGTGCAAAAGGACCTGGAGGAGTTTGACTGGGCGGCGCTGAGCGAGACCAACACCAAGCCGAAGGCTACGGCCACGGCCACTGAGGCACCGGCCCCCAAAGTGAGACAGCCTCCGACAATTGCCCAGCGCAATGCGGCGTCAGCCCTGGCGCTGGGAGCCAAAAAGACCGTGCGTGCGCCGATGGCCAGCAAAAATGCGGTTGTGCGGCCCAAGACACCGGCGCCGTCGGCAGCAGCTGCATCCGGCGTTTCGTCGTCGCTGTTGTCGGGCCTACCGCTGCGCAAGGCCGGTCGCGCGGTGTCGGCCATGCCGATCCGGACAAAGCCGGCCACGGCGGCGGGCAATGCGGCTGCCGAGTCGACATCGCGGACGACGCTCGGCTACAACAAGGGCCGGACGGCGCTGTCCATGGTGCGCGGTGGCAACAGCATTGCCAGCAAGGGCGCCGAGACCAAGCGGTTCGTGCCGTCGACAGAGATTGCGAGCCTGGGCACGAGCTCGATCGACGTCCCGTCGACACCGGTCAAGCCGTCGTCGTCGTCGTCAACTGTCCGGGAGCCGACGAGCATGGGCGATCTGGGCAGTGGCGTGGATGGCCTCGTGGAGGAGCGGTCGCCGGCATTCCTGTCTATTTTCGACGTTGACGAGAACGCCCTGCACGACGAGGATGAGGACGATGACGACATTGCTGTCTGCGACGACCAAGAAATCACGCTGGGCATGGGTGGCCACAGCGGGACGTTTGACCTGGACGACGACTTTCAGATGGACGCCAATTTTTGATCAATTGGTCTTTTCTCATAATGATGACGGCGTTTGGCATACGGAACCGACAGAATGTGCAAGGTTCTGGTGTTTGGTCTGCTTTGTCTGCTTGGGTCTGTTTGGGTCATGTCTGCATCTCTTTTCTTTCTCATTATTTCTTCATTTTGAAGTTTTTGCATAGAATAAACGATTAATACTGATAACGATTTGCACTGTTTATCAACGTAGAAACACCGTGTTCTGCACTGTATTACTCATCCTCGTTGATGATGCTGCAAATGCTGGGTTATTGCTGAGACACTGTACGTACGCGCATGTGGTGTGATCTTTTTTGTGCGCCTTCCTCACAGCCAACGAAGCACATGCAAACACACATCGCGACGCCCAGCCTCCTGCCCTCTCTAGCAGCTCGCGCGTTCTGGTCTCCGCTTAATTATCCCCCGACGCGATTTTTTCCCGTGTCCCCTATCTTCTGATTGCTGACTACTCCGCTGCCGTAATTGCTACGCCATTTTTCATCTCTCTTTGACGGGCCCAACGTCCTTGTCCTTTTCCCATTGTGCCGTCTCGTCGGGACACCGCTAGCTTTCTTTTCTTCTTTCATTCGCACTTTGTTGGAGGGGGTCTTTCTTGCTGGCCGCCATTGCTGTCCTTTTCGCTGTCGCCTGTCGCCTCTTGCCCCGTTATTGACGCTGCCGTGGCCATCGCATCGCATCGCCGCCTCGTTTTTCATCGTCACTCGTCTGCCATCTCACCGGCCTCACCGTCTCGTCTCTGCCTGCGCGCGTCAACATTCTCAGTACCCTCATCGGCCCACCTCATGATCGCCCTTTTACGCGACGAGATATGATGCCCAGACTGGGGAGGCGATAAACCTTTTTTTTCTCTCTCTTTCTTCTTCTTCTTTCTCTACTGGCATCTCGTCATCTCGTCAGTCTTTATTTCATCCCAAATCGAATTGCGTGCCTCCCGCGATGCCTCCCGCATCCGGCGCGGGCTTCGCGCAGTTCTTCCCAGCCGCACCGAGGGCCGCGCGCGACCGTGCCGCCGCAATTGAGCGCGAGCGAGCGACGAAGCGTGGTTCGCCCGCATTGCGCGACGAGACGAGCACCGCGACGACGACGACAGCGACAACAACGACAACAACCACAGGCACAACGACCACGACGACCGCCGACGATGAGAGCGCGACGCTGGCTGGATCGCTCGCATCCAACCCGCCGTCGACGGGCAGCAGCTACCTGACGCCGCTGACGGCCGACCACTCGCCGTCTGCGCCGAAGCCGTCTCAGCCTCAACCACCACCACCGCCACCACCACCTCCACCAACAACCCAACCGTCATTTCACCCACCGCCGCGCACGCCCGCCATCGACCCCGACCGCCGCGTCAGGGGCATCGCCTGCGTCTTCGACCCGCTGCTTCCCGACAGCCGCCATGCCGCAGCGGCTTCGGCAGGTCATGACCTGAAAGATCTCAAGCGCAAGGGCAAGCCCATACTGCGCGAGTTTGAACTGGTAAGTGTATGATGTGACCATCGCAGCAAGACACAAGAGACGAGACACAACGACATCACACGCATTCGCATCGCATCGCCATGTCGCGATATAGCAACATCTCACGACCGCCTTTTTGCATCTTTTATGCGACACAACCCTCCTACGACCATGACGTCCGGCTCTCTCACACTCAAGCGATGAGCTGCGCAACCCACACACACATACATACATACACTTTTGAGTAGACCGCAAGAGGAGGAATTATTTGTAAATTCGGGTCTGCAGTTGGGGTGTCATCTTCAGTGAACAAAAACAAGCTGGATAAAAGAAAGATTTGCTAATGTGTTTCACGCGTATAGGAAGATGACGCCCCGACTGCAGACCCGCGCCTGAGCAAGGGCGGCCGGATCAACTACATCAACACCGACTTCCACCTGGCGCGGTCGCGGCTGCGCCATACGCCGTACGATCTGCGGCCGTACGTGTACGATGCGCGCACGTCGCTGGGGCCCGGCCCACCGACGCAGGTGGTGGTGTCGGGGTTCAACCCGCTGGTGCCGTTTGCCAAGATCATTGCCATGTTTGCGTCGTTTGGCGACATTGCCGAGAGCAGCAACAAGATGCACCCGGAGACGGGCAGCTACCTGGGCTTTGGCACGTTCCGGTACCGCGACACCAAGCCGAGCCGCGTGCGGCCGGTTCCCGTGTCAGCCATGGACGCAGCCCGGCGAGCCGTGCGGGCACTCAACGGCACGCGCATCGAAGGCACGGCGGTGCGCGTCGAGTACGACCCGGACGGCAAGAAGAGCTGTAAGCTGATTGAGGCGGCCCTGCGTAAAGACAAGGAGAAGAATGATGCGGCTGCTGCGGCTGCGGCTGCTTCGGCTGCTGCTGTTCGTGTGCCACCACGAGGGCCGGCCAACCTGCGGGCACCGCCCACGGCACCTAGAGGACCGGCGGCTCTGCGCGCACAGCAGCAGCAGCAGCTCCTGTTGCAGCAGCAGCAGATGCTCGTACAGCAGCAGCAGCAGCTCAAGCTGCAGCAGCAACAGCTCCAGCCTGGTGCGCCGGCCACGGGCCCAGCAGGCATTGCAGCGGCCGTGGCGAAAGCGACAGCAGCGGTGTTGGCAGCGGCACCGGCGAGTCTTGCGGCCAGCCCTGGTGCGGCACCGACCGATGCAACCGCCGGTGTCCCGGGCCAGTGCGTCGAGAAGCAGCCAATTGCGCCGCGGCTGGCGCACACACCCTTTATCTTTATCAGCTGCGACCACGTGCCAGTGGTGCTGCCGACGATTGCGCACATGCGGCGGCGGCTCAAGATGCACCAGTACGAGGAGATCCGGGCGGACCCGTCTGGCTATTTTGTCGTCTTCCGGGACAGCGCGTCGGGCCAGGACGAGGCCGAGCGCTGCTACGAGACGGCGCACCGCACGGCGTTTTTCACGTACGAGCTGGTCATGAAGCTGTATGCCCGAGGCTTTTCCCACGGGCCCAAAGACGACAGCAAGGACGGCAAAGGCAGCAAGGACGGCAAAACTGGCAAAGACGTCAAACAAAAGGAACGCACACGAGAGCAGATTCTGCGCGACGAGCAGGAGCAGATGCGCAAGGACGAAGAGGCCGACATTGACGAGGAGAAGCGGCAGCGCGCCAAAGATCTCGATCCAGTGCGCGCGGCTGCGGAGCTGGTGCGTCTCGAGCTCGTCGAGCACTTGATCCGGCACATTCGTGCCGACGTTGCAGCGCCGACGCTCTACACGTACCTCGACCCGGCCAACCACGCGGCCGAGCGGCGGCGTCTAAATCTGAGCACGATTGGCGAGGCCGTGCTGTTTGACGATGTGCCTGCTTCGGCGTCGGCAGCGCGCCGAGAGACAACGTCGACGACCAGCAGCAGCAGCAACAACGTGACGTCGATGTCGTTGTCCGGCCCGCCGCGTCTTGACCCGATTGAGCGGCGGACGGCAACGGCCGGCATGGGCCGCGCACGCCTCGACGTGGCGGCACTGCCACGCATCCGCAAGGCCAAGGGCGCCGTGGAGGTGGTTGCAGCGCGGAAGCAGGCCGGGCGGGTGTTTGATCCGTTTGCGCGGCAGCGTGGGCAGGCGTTGTCGTTCCGGTCGCTGCACCACCGGCTGCAGGACGAGGACGAGGACGAGGAGGAGGAAGCGGAGGCCGAGCAGGACGACAGCGACAGCGATGTGCTGTCGGAGATTGATGAGCCAGAGCCGGAGCCAGAACCAGAGCAGGAGCCAGAGCCAGATCCTGAGCCGGAGGAGCCGACGCAGGACGAAGAGACAGACGCAGACAGTGTGTCGGCAGGCAAGCTGGCCAAGAAGCGCAAGCTCAAGCTCGACCTGCAGGTGGAGGCGGCGCTTAAGCGGCAGAAGCGCAGCGACACGGCAGCGGCGGACGCGGCATCGTCGCCGGTGACGGGGTCGGTGTCGGCGTCGGTGGTGTCCGTGTCCGAGGCCGAGACCAAGAAGCCGGCCGGCAAGAAGAGGAAGACGAAGAAGCAACTCTTTGAAGAGCGGCAGGTGCAGCGGCAGCAGGAGCAGGAGCTGGAGGACAAAGCCGACAAAGCCGCGAGCAAGCCGGCCAAGCAGACGCCAACGCCGACACCGGCACCAGCAACGGCCGCCGCCGCCGCCAAGCCAAAGCCGACGCGCACGCCGCGCGACATTGCCAACTTTGTCGACCCGCGGCCGTACATGGACCCGGCGCTGTACAGCATGAAGCTGACGCGCGCGCTGGACCCGCCGACGGCCGTGTCAGCCCACCGGCCGACGCTCGATGCGCTGCGCACGCTGGGCCTGCTGGCGTCGGACCTGCCGGACCCGGCCCGGCTGACGAAAAAGTACGGCGCGTCGCTGTCGGGCATGGACGGTGGCCTGCTGCCGAGCCACAAGGACGACGTCGAGATGCTCTTGTGGAAGCAGGAGCGTCTAGCGCGGCTGAATGTGGACGTCGTGGGGTCGTCGTCGTCGTCGGCGTCGCTGGGTGACGGAGCAGGAGGTGACGGAGGTGATGGCGACGGCGGCCGGCCGCGGATTGCGGGCTACTACGTGCCGAACCCGACGGGCTGTGCGCGCACCGAGGGCGTGAAAAAGATTTTGAACTCGGAAAAGAGCAAGTACCTGCCGCACCACCTCAAGGTGCTCAAGGCGCGCGAGGAGCGCGAGGCGCACGCCGGCAAGGCGGGCAAGGCGGCGGCGGTGGCGGCGGCGGCCAAGCTGGCAGCCGAGAACGCGTCGTCGGTGTCACGTGGCGGCAGTGGAGGCGGTGGAGGCAGCAGCAGCGCGTCACGTGCCAACCGGGTGAACCAGCGGCGGTACATTGCGGACCTCAACGACCAGAAGCGCACGCTGGGGTCGCTGGGCCAGGACTCGGACGTGCTGCGGTTCAACCAGCTGAAAAAACGCAAGAAGCCGGTCAAGTTTGCGCGGTCGGCGATCCACAACTGGGGGCTGTACGCCATGGAGAGCATCCCCAAGGACGACATGATCATCGAGTACGTCGGCCAGGAAGTGCGGCAGTCGGTGGCGACGATCCGCGAGCGAGCGTACATTCGCGCGGGCATTGGCAGCAGCTACCTGTTCCGGATCGACGACGCGACGGTCATTGACGCGACGAAAAAGGGCGGCATTGCGCGCTTCATCAACCACTCGTGCATGCCCAACTGCACGGCCAAGATCATCAAGGTCGAGGGCAGCAAGCGCATTGTCATTTACGCGCTGCGCGACATTGCGCAGAACGAGGAGCTGACGTACGACTACAAGTTTGAGCCCGAGGACAATCCCGAGGACCGCGTGCCGTGTCTGTGCGGGACGGCGGCCTGCAAGGGGTTTTTGAACTGAGCTGTTGATGTTGATGTTGATGTTTTTTAATGTTTTTGTTGATTTGGTTTTTTATACTTTTTGCCTCCCCCTCCCCCTTTGTTTGCTTGCTTTGCTCGGTGTTTGGTGGCAGGAGTTCTGGCTTTGGGTAGGCCATCACTGGAACGTGGTGCCGTTTATCTTATTTACATGTACAATAATATCCTTTGCATCGTTTTGAAGTCGGGATGTTGAAGATGACTAATCCTTTTCTGTTTCGATGGTGATATCTGACGTCGATGCCCCACTTACGTCTACCAGTGGGACCCGACGACACTGTCTCGCTTCCCCGTGTCACGTCTCCCACCTACAAACAGCGAACCCGCCCAAAACTCGAGCCATGCCCTCCAAGGACGCCGCCGAGATCCAGAACCCGCGCCGCATCCTTGCCGTTGCGCTCGCCAGCGCGCAGGACCACCTGGCGAATGTCATTGGCCGTATGTTTGAGAGATGATGGTCAAATTAAGAATAAGGAAGACTGACCAGCAGAACTCACGGGGTCCTATCCGTCGGGTGCCTTTGCCGGCACGACACATGACCTGGCGCTGCACACGGCCTACTACCGCGCGCAGGTGCCAGTATGGCTGGATCTGGTGGGGGTGGAGGAGGGGGAGACGAATGAGGAGACGACAGAAGACAAAGAGAATGACGACAAAGAAAAAGACTCGTCCGATTCAGTACAAGCCTGGGCCGACGCCTTTCTGGCCGACGAGGCCCGCGAGGTCCGCGAGGTCCTGGGCGGCATTGTGGCCGTGGTCGATGCCGGCAGCGGCAGCGATGATGCGCGCCAGCACCAGGCGCTCGTCGACCACGTCGGCCGGCTCGCGCGGGGGTGTGCCCCGGCCGAGGATGATGACGACGAAAACGACGTATCAGGCTCCTGGGACGGCGTCGGACTCGTCGTGGGCGTGGCAGCCGCGCCGCTGAGCGACGACGCCATGCTGCAGTGGGACGACGCGTGCGTCGACGCCGGGCTCGAGTTTGTGCTGCTGGCGCCGGGCCAGCCGGCCGCCAACGAATGGGGCGAGAAGACGGGCGTCGCGCGCGTGCTCGAGGCGCTGCAGGCCAACGACTGGCACGGCGGCGGGGGGCGTCTGGAGTTGGACGATGATGAAGAAATATTCAGTGCCTTCCAAGAGAGTGACGACCCGGGCCGCGGCACAGGCCTGGCACAGTACGCAGACAAGTCGGGCAACAACAACAGCAACAACAACGACGACGACGACGATGACCGGGACTCGCTGGTGTCGCTCGACTTTGGCTACGACAAGGCCGACTTTGAGGGGTTGCGGCAGGCCATTTGGCAGCAGCAGACGCGCGAGGTGGAGGAGGGGGAGGACGAGAAGAACGAGACGAAAACCGACACAAAAAAAGACACCAAGGTCGACGGCAAGACTGGCAAATCTGACGACGAGGACGTGGCCGTCGAGGCGCTGATACAAAAGCTGCAAGCCGCACGGATGCAGGGCGAGCTGTTGTCGCCGGCCCAGCGACGTGCCATGGCGGCCAGGGTCGTCGGCGAGGTAATGAAGGAGATATAATGTTTTATTCTTGCGTTTCCTTTATTCTTGCATTTTTTTATTCTTGTTGTTAATTTTCTATTCTTGCCATTTTTTATCTCTTCTTGCTATGTTTCGTCTTCTTGCTATTGTCTTGCCGTTGTCTTGCTATTGTTCTGGCGTCTTTGTCGTTTTGTGTTATCAACAAAGAATCTATTTATGTATGAGCAGCAGAGGTAAACAAGACAGGGAGGAAGAAGACATGATGAACGGAAAGAGAATGAAAAGAATGATGAAGGATTGAAAGAGGGATGGAAAAGAAAAAAAGACTGAAAAAGGAAAAAAGGAAAAGGAAAAGAAGAAACATATAAAGCCACGACGACAACCTACAACGACATCACATCCATCTACCTACCACCATCACCAACTCATGGACGTTTCTACCCACACCCGCTCTCACTCGTGCAAGTCCAAAGGCTGTGTTCTTGCCGTGCTCACCGTCTTCCTCGTCCTCTTTTGTGCCGTCGGCCTCATCGTCGCCATGAAGATCTGCTGCACTCGCGCCCGCCATCGTGCCAAGGATGCCGTCAAGTCGACGGTCCGGCGTGTTGTCCCGGGCAGGGCCAAGTCCCAAGAAAAGGACGACGACGACCAGAAGATGCTCACGGGCTTTGGCCCGTTGGCCGCGCCACAGCCCGTCTACGAGTACACAAAGCCCAGCGATAGCCACTATGGACCGCCTCGCTACGACCGCTACGACCGCTACGACCGCTACAGCCGCTACAGCCCCTACAAGCCCTACCCGAGCCAGGCCTCCGCCGCTATTAATAACAGCCGCGCCAAGCCGGGACTTGTGCCTGCCAAGGTCTCCGCCAACGCCGGCCGCATGCTAGTCAGCACGCTCTCACATCTGTAGGCCTTCCACGACGCCATTGTCCTTTGTTTGATTCTGTGCCACTGACCGCCCAGACGAGTCCATTGTTTCTTTTATGTGTAGCGGTCCTTTTTATTTTTATTTTTTTATGTGGTGAATAAGCAGCCCTCAATTTTGATTTATTTTGATTTATTTTATTTTGATTTCCATCATCTCTTTTGGCCCGTGAGTCAGTGTCCTTGTCCTTGCTCCTTCTTCATTTGTTCTCTTTTGTTCTCTTTTGTTCTCCTCGCCTTCTTTACACAGTTACACTGGCTCTTTCTATTTAGAAATCACTCTTCATACTTCCTTCCTCCTCCTTAGAGACAGCTTCACACCTCACAATGCATTACCACCGCTTCTACAACATCACGGCGCACAACACCCGCCCCTACCCGACAATGCCTCGGAAAGGCCCCTACAACATGGAGTCACCCTATCTGGAGCCCGACGAGCCCGTCCTCCATCCCGTCGTCGAGCAGCTCGCCGTCATCGGCTTCTGCGTGACCTTTGTCCTCATCTTGCTCATGGCCCTCTCCGCCGCCTTTTTACTCGTCCAGGACGCCGTCACCTATTACACGCACTGCACCAACGTCGTCCGCGAGCGGCGCCGGCAACGCAGACCGGCCTACAGAGGTCCGCCGTACTCGCCGCTGCACTCGCCCATGTGGCTGCAGATCCTCTACGGCGACGGCGCCGACATGACGCTGCCACTCGAGAGCCACGCCTACGACCTCGAGGCGGCCCGGCATGGCTATGGCGCCGTGCAGCTGCCGCTCGATGAGGCGCCCTATCGGGGTTCCTTCCTCATGGATTTTGTCTCCAATGTGGGGGAGTCGGCACTGTCGCTTACTGGGCTGGAAGGGCTGCTTGATGACTGATGACTAGACGTTATTTGTTCTTTTTTGCTGTATTGTTTGTTCCTACCCACTTGGGTTCTACTAGACTTGCGTACTTTCTTGTACTTTGTGTACTTGTACTTGTGATCCAGCGCCGTCTAGAGCGAGGTATTCTTTGTTTTTTTTATAGCGTCTACTACCATTCATTTCATTTCTCTTCCATCTTTATTCATGACCACTGCTTGCCTCTGTCCATCAAACTCTGCTTCTTACACCAGTCCATCCATTACTGCTCCTCACCTTTGCTCCTCAACCTCTGCCTATTTGACCTTGTCTAGACTCGAATCAACCACTCGAATCAACCAGATCAACATCGGATCATCACCATCATCACCATCTGCAACATCATCATCGAAATGTCAAATTCAACAGAAGAACCGCCTGCCGTCCTTGCCATGCCCGGCGAGTCGGGCCCGCACAACCCTTCCGGCATTGTCACCATCATTGGAATCTCCCTGTTTACCGTCTCCTTTAGTCTGACCATGTACCTCTTCCGGGACCGGAGGTACACCTGGCGCGACAGGCTGGCCAGCTGTTGTGCCCGTGTCCGGAACGGCATCCGCAACGCCTGGACCACCTGCCGCGACAAGATGGCCGGCATATGGCACGGCCTCGAGTTCCACCTGCTGCCCTTTAGTCTGCTGCACCACGATGACCACAATGAGGACGTCCGGCGCCGCCATCATCAAGGCGCCGAGCTCGAGCCGCTGCCGCCCTACACGCCCGTTGCGGCCCGTGGTGCCAGCGTCGCCGACGAGGCTGCTGTCGCAAACATGCCGGCCCCGGTGGTCGTCGTGACCCTGCAGCCACCACCGCCGGCTGTGCTGCCGCGGCGGGCCAAGGACGGCAGCCCGCCGCCGCCGTACCGGGCACAACGTGCCGAGGAGGAGGAGGTGGAGGAGAACGCGGAGGAGAACGCGGAGGAGAACGCGGAGGAGGGGGTATAATAATATGCTTCTTTTGTATGATATCTACTCGTTTTTAGAATGCATAAAGATAGACATATATGTCTTGCTCGTGTAAGTGATCATACTCATTCATACTCGTACACAGCAGTCCGACTCAAAAGGCCAAACAGCAGGCCGCTTTCCAACAACAGTTGATCTACTTCAACACACGGTCGAATGGTCTAGTTGGTTATGACGGCGCCTTAACACGGCGCAGGTCCGCGGTTCGATCCCGTGTTCGATCATTTTTTGCGGGTTTGAGCCTGCCCTGGGTCTCTTTTTCTTGGTTCTTTTTTTTTGTACTCTTTTTTTTTGTGTAATCCTTTTTTTTTCATGTCATTTGATCTATTTTGTGTTGATTACTCATGTGCTATATTCTCACGTCAGCCATCCGTCGGCTTGACTACTATCCCAATCTGGAACCAAGTGCGTGAGGATGTCATCATCTCACTCAAGGTTCGCTAACATACTCGTAGTCGTCAGTACAAGATGGTCGAGTCAATAACAACGGAGCGGACCGAGACAAGTACAGAGTATATAAACAGCTCCTCGCTTTCAAGAGTAAGACAGTCATGATGTAAAACAGTCCTTGTAAGACAGTATTTTACCATCACCATCAACCCTCAAAAAACATGCCTCTCTGGCAGTTCTTCCATCCCCCGTCGGCCTTCAAGACCGCTGCCGAGCGACAGGCCGTCGTCCGCGACGTCACGCGCAACTACACCGACTTTGGCCTGCCCGCCTTTTATGTCACCGTGCTCTTCACCGAGACGGCCGTTGACGACGCGGACAATGTGACTGCCTTTGTCGGCGGCGAGCCGGCCGCTGCCAACTTTGTGCGCATCGTCGTGCACCACCTGGCCTACCACTCCATGGGCAGCCTCGAGGCGCACGCGCGCATCACGACCAACATTGACCGGGCGCTGAAGCCGCACCTGGCCGACAAGGGTTTCCAGTGGGAGTACCACGTCACGGAGAGTGCGGCGACGCTGTGGAAGATCAATGGCATCCATCCGCCGACCAAGGGCGACCCGGCCATTGACAAGTGGGTGGCGGACAACAAGCCGAGTCCGTATGAAGGGATGGGGGGTGGCATGGCATAGCTTTTGATGGATATTCACTACTTGACGGCATGGCCCGAGACAAGCCCACTTCTACCCGTTTGTGTCCGGCAGACGGCAGTAGTATGGACGACCGCTCTTGTCCGGTAGAGACTGCTTTCAAGAGCATAAAAATTACTCTCTTATTCATGCTTGTAAAGTAGACCTCACTGTACTGCCCGTTGACTCATGCGCTGCCGCGGATCATCGGCCCCATAGCGGCCATCTGCATTTACCCGGGCTTGTTATTCTCCCCTCACGCTGGAACGTGGGTGTCTAGTACGATATTAACTGTTGATACTGTCTTGCCAGAACTACTCGTATACTTCACAGCAACCACTTACTCACATCCACCCCAACTACACCAAGATGTCAATGAGCAACGCTGACGCCGCCGCCGTGCGCGATGGCTACCCAAAGCCCTTTCCCACGATCCCCGAAAACGTGCTGGAGCAGTTCCGCCTGGACGGCAAGGTGGTCGTGGTCAACGGCAGCTCGGACGGCATCGGCCTGGCCGTGGCGTCGGCCATGGCCGAGGCGGGCGCGTCGGTGGCCATGTGGTACAATTCGTGGGTTGTGTCAATGTCTTGAGTCATGACCGTCTGGCTGACTGGCAAGAAACGACGCGGCCATTGCCCACAGCAAGACGCTCGCAGCCAAGTTTGGCATCAAGACGGCCACGTACAAGGTCAATGGTAGGCAGACGTCAGACTACAGACTTCAGACTACAGGATCACAACTAACACTGGCAGTCGCCAGCGCCGACGACGTGCAGATGGCCGTGGACGCTGTCGTCGCCGACTTTGGCCGCATCGACGTCTTTGTCGCCAACGCCGGCATGGCCATTTCCAAGCCCATCCTGGAGCAGACCCTGGACGAGTACAAGAAGATTATGTCTGTCAACGGTGGGTGCCTCCTCATTTCTTTTCTTTTTTAGAGGGCAGCACTAACTGCCCAGTCGACGGCGTCGTCTTTTGCAGCAAGTCGGTCGGCGCCGTCTTCCAACACCAAGGCTTTGGCAACCTCATCATCACGTCCAGCATGAGCGCGCACATTGTCAACGTGCCGACGGACCAGCCCGTCTACAACGCCAGCAAGGCCTTTGTCACGCACTTTGGCAAGTCACTGGCGCGCGAGTGGCGGGACTTTGCACGCGTCAACATTGTGTCACCGGGCTTCTTCGACACCAAGATGGGCGCTGGGCCGAGCGGCATCAACGAAGCATACCGCATGGCTGTGCTGGGCCGGCAGGGTCATGTCAACGAGATTAAAGGGTTGTACTTGTATCTGGCCAGCAATGCGTCGACGTATGTGACGGGGAGTGATTTTTTGATTGACGGGGGGTATTGTTTGCCGTGAGTGGCGAGTATTTCTTTCTTCTTTTTTTTCTTTCTTTTATATTTCTCTTCTTTTTCTTCTTTCTTTTATATTTCTCTTTTTTTTCTTCTTTCTCTTCGTTCATCTTTCATACTATTTTATCCTTTTTTTTTCTTTTCTTCTTATTATGCTTCTTTTATTATTAAAAATTTATCTTTGTATGAGACTTACAAATAATTTGATAAAATCAACTCATTTGACGATAATCACTCCTCGGACTAAGATGGAACCGCGGCAATACTCGCTTCTCGCTTCCACCGACCTTTCAATCCTACCTCGTTCACCGCTGTAGCTCCAATTCCAGCTCCAGCTGCTGCCGCCTCTTCCATACAGAGTACTCTCGTACAGTACAGAGTCCATTGGACTTGCTGTCTGTGAAGCTTGCTAGAAGCTGCTAGACAGGGAATGAGCACTCTCGAGTCACTCCGCTCCTTCCCTCTCACAATCTCTGCTCTCTCAAATTCTTCCTTTCCATGACACCACGCTGCCAGCTGGCGGGTGGCACTAGCCGGCTTGTCAGGTGGCGCTCTTCCGCTGTGCCGGTTGGGCAGGCGCGACCGGCGACAGCCCCTCCTTTCGCGTTGACGTCGACTGCCGGCACCCCACCTGGTGCTCATTCTGCGCCCGCGTCCCACTTGATGCACTGGATGCAGTCTTTTTCGTTTTCGTGCTCCCGTTTCCTGACGTCTTCCTCTTCTTCTCCTTTTCCTTTTCCTTTTTCCTCCGCCTCTTCTTCTTCTTCCTCTTCTTCCACCTCTCCCCCATTCACCAAACCATTGTCCAAAATGGCCTACACTATTCGCAAGATCGGTGCGCCCTACACGCTGGAGCACCGCGTGTACATTGAAAAGGATGGCCAGCCCGTGTCGCCCTTCCACGACATTCCGCTGTATGCCAACGCGGAGCAGACCATTCTGAACATGGTTGTTGAGATTCCGCGCTGGACCAATGCCAAGCAGGAGGTGAGTCGGGGGATTGATTGAGTTGATCGAGGTGATCTCGGAGAATTACCATCACCTGCAGACTGCTAACTGTTATCTCCCTTTAGATCTCCAAGGAGGAGACCCTCAACCCCATCAAGCAGGACACCAAAAAGGGCAAGCTCCGGTTTGTGCGCAACTGCTTCCCGCACAAGGGCTACCTGTGGAACTACGGCGCGTTCCCGCAGACGTGGGAGGACCCCAACGTCGTGCACCCCGAGACCAAGGCCAAGGGCGACAACGACCCGCTCGACGTGTGCGAGATTGGCGAGCTCGTCGGCTACACGGGCCAGGTCAAGCAGGTCAAGGTGCTGGGCGTCATGGCCCTGCTGGACGAGGAGGAGACCGACTGGAAGGTCATTGTCATTGACGTCAACGACCCGCTGGCCCCCAAGCTCAACGACATTGAGGACGTCGAGCGCCACCTGCCCGGCCTGCTGCGCGCCACCAACGAGTGGTTCCGCATCTACAAGATCCCCGACGGCAAGCCCGAGAACCAGTTTGCTTTCACGGGCGAGTGCAAGAACAAGAAGTACGCCGAGGACGTCATCCACGAGTGTGCCGAGGCCTGGGACCGCCTCATCACCGGCAAGACCCCGGCCAACGGCGTGTCCACCACCAATGTCTCTGTGGCCCACTCGGCCAGCCGCGTCGCGCCCGACCAGCTGCCGCCCATCCCGGCTGGCCAGAACCTGCCGGCCGAGAAGATTGACAGCTCGATAGACAAGTGGTTCTTCATTTCGGGTGCCTCGGCTTGACTCGGGCCTGGGCCTCGGTTGTGATTTGGCATTGACTACGAAGTATGAGGACGAGTTAACATTCTGCATTCTGCATAGGTCATGTGTATGGACCCATCCATGGCATTCATGACTGCACGTCTCTTGTAGAAAACGAAATGAAAATGACATATTGCTCACACCATTTGTCGTAGGATGCTGTGATCATGAATGCTTAGTAATCAAGAAGAATCAAAGAATCAAAAGGTACGAGTAGTCAAAAGAAATCAAGCGAATTAAGCAAAATCAAACATCCTTTTGTTGTCGTGCTCATTACTCGTACATGCCGTCCATCCCGCGGCCCCTAACCATCTGCCAGGTCGGCCGCCTTTTGCAGCGCCCGCGAGTGCCGGTCCACCTCCTCCAGCACATGCTTGATGCCCATGTTTTCGCAGTCCAGGTCCATGACCTTGCCGTCCTCTGCTGTGGTTAGCCTGCACGCTATGTACGATTCAGGCGAGTACTGCGAAGAGAACCTACTGAACTTGACAATCAGAGAGCTCTTCTCGGGCGACGTCCGCGGCAGCAGCTTGGTCGTGACCAGCATGCCTTGCCGGCGCACGTCGGGTGGCAGCTGTGTCAAAAAGAGCCGGGCCGACTTGCTGCCGGCGGAGAACGGGTTGAACCGCGTCGACACCTCGGTGATGAACCGTGTGAGCATGCTGGCGGTACTGGATGTAGTGATTTGAATGGTGACTGTCGGCTTGTCGTTGTCGGAAGCTTGAAAAATCGATTGGCTCGAGTGTCGTGACTTTTGATCACGTGCATCTTGACCCACCAACGGCCCGCCTGTGACGTCTTTACAAGTACTCCATAGCTGCCCCACGGTCCCAACGTCCTCCTCTTCTTGACACGACCTCAATAACACCCCCCCCAAAAAAGCCACCACCATCATGCCCATCAGCGCACAGGCCAAAGAAGGCCTCGACAGCCTGCACGACCGCATCAGCCAGATCCACGATGCCTTGAACGATTTGCGCCACAAGATTGCGCGCATCGACGGCGCGCCCGACGGCGACGGCGACAGCGACGTTGATGACGCTTCACCAAAAGGACCACCCCTGGCCGCCGTCGACCCGGACGCCGAGGAGCAGCTGTGCGCCGACATCTCGGACCGCCTGCGCGACGTGCGCAGCGACTACGACGTTGTCGTCGAGGACGCCCTAGACCTAGGCTGGTTCGTGTCGGCCGATAGGCGCAAGCAGGAGCAGGAGGCCGATCTTGAAGATGAAGAAGAGGAGGCGACCCTACACGCCACCACCGCCACCGCCGCCGTCGAGCGCGCGCGCCTCAGCAAGGCCCTCGCGCGCACCGACCGCGCCATTACGCAGACGCGCCGCACGTTTCGCGCCACGCGCACGAGCGGGCTGCTGCGGAAGCAGTGCGCGCTGCGGGAGCAGGTGTTTGAAGAGCTGGAGACGTATGACGGCAGTGAGGCGAGCGACAGCGAAGCGAGCGGCGAGGAGAGCGAGGTCGACGACGACGACGACGTCGACAACTTGACACCCCCACCCAAGTACACCCCCCGCCACACCCCTTCGCCCCCCTCCGCAGAGGCCTCTGCCGCCGCCGAGCTCACCGCCGCCCTCCGCCAGACCCACGCCCGCATCGTCGGCGAGGTCACGCGCTCTGACTTCGCCGCGCAGACGCTCGAGGAGAGCTCGCGCGCGCTGGCCGAGCTCGGCGACCGCTACAGCAGTTCGGCTACGGGCATGGGCGACATCCACTCCGGACTAAAAGCAGCCCGCGGCATGGTGCGCGGCCTGCTCGCCGCGCAAAAGAGCGACACGTGGTACCTGCAAATGTCCGTCTACGTGCTGGCCAGCACGGTCACGTGGCTGCTGTTCCGGCGGCTGCTGTACGGCCCGCTGTGGCTGCTGGTGTGGTGGCCTGTGCGCAGTGCTTTAGGTACGGCCGTGTGGGTCGGCAAGACGGGGGCCAGTGTCGGCGGTGGCATGGCTGGTGGTGGCGGCAACATGGCTGGCAGCGGCAGCAGCATGGGCATCATCAGCATGGTGTCTGTCCCTGCGGCCGATGTGTCCTATAGCAGCTCGGTGCCGACGGCGGGCACGGGCACGGCTCAAGCTGAAGTCTACGCCACCGCCAGCAGTGCTTCGTCGTCGCTGGTCGAGCAGGTCGGCCGCGTCGTCGACGAGGCGGCCACTGCTCTTTCAGTTTCAGCATCAGCATCTGCATCGACCACAGACGAGCCACAGGCCACGGATGCACCCAACCCCATGAAGCGCATGTGGCAGGAGGATGTCGAGGCTGCCAAGTACGAAGAGCAGCAGCGGCAGGAGAAGGCGGCTCAAGATTCTGAAAAGGAAGCAGAGGCTGCCGGTAAGGGCAAGGAGAAAGAAGAGAAGGAGGAGGAGAAGGAGAAGGAAAAGGACGAAAAGGATGAGCTATAATCACGATATCTTACTGTGAATAATAAATTGCAACATTGTCAACAAAATCCAGTGTAAAAAGCAACTATATTTCTGACCGTGTATAAAGTCATCTCGTCAAACGCCGTGCCCGAAATCAATCCAATACGCCTAAACAAAGTCGTCAAACAGTCGTCAGATCTTGCTGGTTTTTGTTGTTCCCATCCTGCCCGCCCCAACCAAACCAGGCCTTCATATACAGCCCGTTGTGTAAAGTGCCAAATGCCCATAATTACGTGATATAAAAGAAATGAGAAGTAAATGAGTGAATATGAAGAAGTAAAGGAAACGAGGGGATGCTGTCTCAGCTGGATGAGGATCGGCTGATCATCTGGGTGATGACAACCAAGCTCGCAAATGCTACTGCCACACGCGGAACTGTGGTCTCCGGGTTGGCCGGAGGAAGCTCCTTGACCTTGGTGGCGGTGGTGGGCGTGGCGGCCGGGGTCGCTTCCGCCGTGGGTGACGATGTCACCTCCGCAACATCGTCAGCCGACTCGAGATCAATGCTGTCGTCAATGCCGTCGTCAATGCCATCGTCGATGTTGTTGTCAATGTCGGCATCGGGAACGTGCGACACAGCGTCAAACGCGTGAGAGCCAGTGAGTGCGCCGCGAAGGCCAACACGCGCTAGTCGGCTCTCGTCCAGACCGACGAGGCCGGCCTTTGGAAGGCACCATGTCGAGCGTGGTGGGAGAACCACGGGAGGGACAGGCTGCGCCACCATAGAGGGTAGCTCGGCGTGATCCTCCGTCGCCAGTTCAGACTCGGGCGGAGTGGGAGGAATGACCACAGGACAGTCGAGAACAGACGGCTCGACAGACGCCTCGTCGGGGAACTCGTCGACAAGATAGTCAAACACGTTGATAGGACACTTGATGCTGCTGATGGCTGGATCATCAATGTCAACATCAGGTAAGACTTCCTCGGCCTCGGCCGAAAAAACCTCCACGTCCTCAACCTCTGCATCCATCAACGCCAACCAACCATTGGTCTGGACTTCCGATTCAACAGGTACATCATGGGACATGATCATACCCTCGGAAGGAGCACCGCCCTCAAACAGAGCGAGCTCGTCGACCACCTCGCGGTCATGGTCAGGTGGAGTGATGGCTGATAAATCCAGCTCAGAGATTGCGTCAACGTCGACACTGTATGGCTCGATGACAATGTCTTTGTCCAGCTCCGACAGCAGAGCCGGCTGCAACAGCGGCGACAAACCCGATGTCGACGCGGCGGCCACAACTTTGCCATCTTCTGGCAAAGACGCCCGTTCAGAGTCGACCAAGGACACACGGTCAATGACGTCCATCTGAACGGGAGTGGCTGCAGCATCGCGCTCGTCTGACACCAAAAGCTCCTCGACCTCCATGATTGCCGCCAACAGCGTAAGTTCGCTGTCGTCCGAGGTCAGCTCGTCACCGCCCACCTCGGCCCCCTCATCGAGATCCATATCAGATTCGGACATGGCAAAATCTTCAAAGGACGGCTCGGGTGCTGAGAGGATGCAGGCCTCGAGATCTGACTCTGGATGGGAATGCTGATCAGCCACTGTGGTGTCGGCCTCCAACCCACGCCAGACCTCAGTCGGCGTAGAGTCGGACTCGGAGACACCACAGCTTGTAGGGCTAGATACAACAATCGTCTCGTCAGGAAGCATGTCTTGGTGAGCAGCAATGTCGGCAATCAACTCGACAGAGATCGGCTTGGGGTCTGCAAAGGGAGCAAACTGCGGCCCAGACTCGTCCGCGTGCTCGTGCTCATGCTCGTACTGCGTCTCAGTGTCCGAGTCAAAGCAGGCAAACATAGTCGGAACCTCACGGCTTGCTCCGGGCGTCTCCAAGAAACTGGTCTCGGGTGAGTTGAATCCTCCCGAGCTGAGACTCGGGGGCGGCGTTGAAGGCGGCGTGAGATCCACCGAGGCTTTGCGTGTAATGCCCGCCTGGTCGGTGTGCGAGTGGCGAGGCGACGAGAAGCTGAGAGGCTCAACTTCGAACTCGGGACCGTCCGTGGCCACGTCGGCTCTGATCACCTCCGGCTCAAGCACAGGCTGTGGTACATAATCAAGATCGCATTTCGGAACAGGCGTGTCGTCGACTTCGACAGCAGGAGGAACAACAGCAGATGCAGCCTGGAGGGAGTCGACGCAGGGAACATATGGCAGGCCTTGCTCATATGCAGGAAAGGTCAGCTCAAACTCGGAGCGGGTCTCGTCGTCAGATTCTTCCACAGACTCTAGTTGGGTACCGACAGTCGGGCTGTCCTCGCGCCCGAACCGAAGCTCGACTGAAGTGGCTTCTTTGCAGTCGTCAAAATTGTAAAAGACAGGAGGTGCGTCGAATGTGATCTCCTGCGCTTGCTCTTGCAGCTCCTGCACGGGCTCTTCCGGCTCTGCATCGCCATCGCCAACAAAGCCCCGGGGTGCTCGAGGAAGCTCATCTTCAGTGGATTCGATGGAAGCCAAGACATTCTCACTGTCTGATGAAAAACAGTTTGTCTCTTTGCAGTCGGGAAGGCTTTTATATGAAGACTCGGATGAGCCATACTCGATCTCTCCGACCATGTCCTCGACATTGGCCGCCTGCAAAGGCTCCGGGACAGCGTCGACAAGGTCGCTGTCAACCTCATCCATCACTGGAATTTCTTCAACAGTGATGATGTCACCCAGAGCGGGAGATGCCGGGATCTCAGGAAGGACTTCCAGGATCTTGGCAGGGACTTCCGGAACCTCAGCAAAGATCTCAGTCGGGCTCTCCATTGGAGATTCGACGAGGTTCTTTTCCAGCAAATCTGCCGCAACAGCTGGCTCCTCGGCCGGTGAATCGGGCAACAGGGCTGCAATGTCGGGTAGGACCTCCGCCGGAATGTCAGAAAAGACTTCAGTCGGACTTTCAACTGGAGAATCAGCGAGCGTCTTGTTCAACAGATCTGCTGCAAAAGCTGGCTCCTCGGACGATTGGGATGCAATGCCGGGCAGGACCTCCGCCGGGTTCCCTGCCGGCATCTCAGCCAGCTCGTCATCTTCCTGGATTGGAGGCGTACTTGCTCGCGACATGGAATCAATGGAACGCGGGAGTGCAAATTTCTCGGGCACGAGAGGGAAAGCACGTCGTCGTGTGCTGCTCGCGGGCGAAGAGGTGCGGCTGTCGCCGAGATAGACGCCTTCGGGCAGTTCAACAACGCGCGGTGCAGGAAGAATGGGCTCATCGTCGACGATTGCAGACTCGCCGAGGATGACAGTGTTGTCAAACTTTTCGGCCCTTGGTGTCATTGGCAGAAATGAAGAGTCGGCAAAGCTCGCCAGCTCCTGTAGGTCGTCGATGCTGTCGAACGCGTCCAGAGTACAAGTGTCTTTGCATACGGCGTCAATGTCATGGAAGATGCGCTCCTTGAGGTTGGCACTGAGCTCGTCTGCGTCTTCCGCGGCCGGCGCCTTGGGGAACAAAGCCGGTTTGGCCGGAGGGGAGCCGGTCACAATGGATTTGTCGAGGATCAAGTGCCCACGCTTGTAAGCAACAACGTGCACTTGGCAGCCCTTGTTTCGCAGCACGTCGGTAATGCCAGTCTCGACTCTGTCCAGAATGGCCTCGATGCTACGGCGCGAGTATGAATTGGAGGCATTGAGGACGAATCGTGCTGGGTGGTCGAGAGACCAAGCGAGGGTCTTGACAGTGGTGATGCGGTAGTCAAAGTCGGGCAGCGCACTGACACGCGAGTCGGCAGCGTCTCGCGAATGCACAAGTTGGTTGTGGACACTGTGGACAAACTCTTGACAGTCAGTTCCGTCGGCGTGGCTGAAGAGTGCAAGCTTGCTGCTAATGGTGCGCGTCAAATGAGAGTAGTCGGGGCCGAGGTTGTTGTGGACGCTGAGCTCAATGTCGAGAGCGTCCTCGTCAAAGTGGCGGCAGCTGGCAACGCCCTCGAGGAAGTCGCAGGCGCCGTGTTCGGCGGCAAAGGCCTGTCGCCGGACGGACAGGGCGCTATTCACCGACGAAAAGGCCTGCCACAGTACATCCTCTGCATGCGCCAGGTTGAGAGGCGTACTCTGGTTGCTCGGGACACTGATGGCACGCTTCCACTCGTACTGCTTGCGGGCGGGACAGCGGCTCCGAAACGACAGCTTGATGGCATAGCCCGGCACAAACTCAAAGGACTGTGATTCGTCGAGGAAGCGAGAGCGTGGGATGCACGAGAGAGGGAGGGGCCGGCCGACGGTATGCGGCACGAGCTCGAGGGCCTCGGGGCGGGGAACAAAGGACGCAAATTGTTTGGCAGCAGGAGCGTCCGACCACTGGAAGGCAGGGTCATGGCGGCGCAAGAACAGACCAACCATGCGGTGGGTAGCAAGGATGACCTCGTGGGCATCGTGGTGGGACATGGCGTGTTGCTGGTAGGAGCAGAACGTCTTGTCGGCCCAGAGGCCCGTGTCTTTACAGAGGATGCGGAAGTGCAGTGCATATGCCAACGGCTTGGCCGATGCAGCATGGCCATGGCGCTGCTGCTGCATGAGAGCCAAGGAGTCGCGACGCGTGATGAGTTCTGTGCTGCAATGGACGAGCCGTCGCAGCAGGCCTTTGCAGAGACGGCTGGACACGTGCAGATTCGGGGAGCTGGCGTACTCGTTGGTGTAGGACGGTGTCGTGCGCGGGCCATCGAGACCAGGGAAGCAGATTTCGACTTGCACAACCAGCGGAGCCTTGCAGGTGACGTCTACGGGAGCCGATATTCTTGGACGGGAGACGGTGCTCGAGGCAGGGCGAGAAGCAGGATGCGAGACTGAGTGAGAAGCAGCATGCGAAACTGGCCGCGAGACTGGACGAGTGCTGGATGCTGGACGTGCGGTGCTTGGGGGCGTGGGAAGACCGTGGCTGGTAGCGGCGTTGAGCGAGGCGGTTTGTGCTGCGGCAAGCGCCATTTTGTTTGGCGCGGACGACGACGACGACGATGGGGGAGACGAGGGTGGTGTGGGAAGTGGTGTACGCGCTGTGCTGTAAGGCGATGGTGCAGCAGCCAGCGGTTGGTGCCTTGATCGTTTGGTAAAAGACGTGAGTTTCCGGAGGAAGGAGTGGCTGCCGGAAGACGACACGGCGCGGACGCCGGAGCGGTGGTTGCTGGGCCTGGCGTCCAAGGCCATGGTGACGGGGAGGGGGTGTGGTGTGGTGTATCTAATGCAGTGGTGAGGCTGTGGTGATCTCAAGGCGTGGATGAGATAGTGAAGGGGAATGGGAAGGGGAAGGGGAAGGGGATGGGGAATGGCGACGAGCCATCATGTTTAGGGAGAGACCATGGATGTTGAGGACCAAAGCATTGAAGACGGGTGAGGAGAGGGAGGAAAGAAGGGAAAAGAAAAGGGAGGGGAGAGGAAGAAAAGAAGGAGAAGGAGAAGGAACAGAAGAAGAGAGAAGAGGGAAAAAGAACAGAATGGAAGTGATGGAAGATGCAGTCACGCGAGATATACTCGTATGGACGGTACAGACAAGGAAGGAGGGCAGACGAAGGACAGAGATACCGAGACAAGAGCGGGCGCAAGTGTTCCGGGGTGGCAGGAGGGTGGCGCGCTCCTTCCTTGTGAATACATAGTACGTACGAGTAACCTAGAAGTAACCTATGAGTAGCAGGAAAGCATGTGGCAGCACGCGGTTGCTCTTTCCTATCCTGCAGGTTTTCCTTGTTTACGAGGACGCTGGTTGGTCTGGCCATCCATGGTGCAGTCGTGCAGTCTTACGGAAGAGGAAATACCGCAAAGTATGCAACCATGAGAACAAGCTCAAAGGCAGCAAAGAGATACGAGTAGCAGAGACGGCACGGCAGAAACGAAACAATCATGCAGAGGCGGCTGCAGAAACGGCAGAAACAACAGCTTTGTTTCTCGGTGAAACACCCCACGATTATGACGAGGAGAACACGAGGAAAAACGCAGAAAAATACGAAAGGTGAGTAATATGGAAAAAAGAAGAAAAAAGAAGACGAAAAAAAAAGAAGAAAACTGTGCCTCTCTAGCTTCTTGCAGCGATTTTCTCTCACGAAACCCACGACGCTTCACCACATCAGGCTTAAAGCAAGGTCCGTGATGCAGCGGACCAACTGCGAAAGGCAGGCCCTGTCGGGCCCGCTCTGGCTGCAGGCACTCTAGGCTGAGCCGATGGATCTGAAAAAAGAATCAGAAACCAGACAGCCGGCTTGGTGTCGGAGAAACAAAAAGACCTGGTTAAGACCTGGCAGCTTGACTCGGGCTATGCAGGCTGTGGACGCCGCTGTGGCATGACGAGGCAGCGCGGGACGGGCTGACGGCACGGTTGTGCTCGGCAAGGTCGGATAGCCCAGGCCGTGTGCCTCGAGTCTCGTGTTTCTTCTCGTGTCAACGAGTACTGAGTACTGAGTCCGAGTATTTGTACTCGTACTATGAGGTCAAAGTTGTATCGCGGCTAGCTAAATGCCTCGGCGAGCTAAGCCGTCCGTTTTTTTCGGAACTTATCACTTTGTCCTGCTTTATTAAACCGACTTTTTCCCTTTGTCGAGGCCCATGCCATGCAGCCGGGTGGAGAGACAAACCGGCCGAATCGAATGACAGCACGCAACCGGCGTGGAGATGGCCGGGGCTTTCTCCAGTACCCAGCAGCTCGATTCGCAGGAAACGCAGGAAACACCGGAGGCTGGCGGTGACTGCAGGTGTCGATGCTCGATCGGGTAGCTGTTGCCCGTTGGGTCTAGGTGATACTACGAGTATGTACTTGTACTTCGTACTCGTAGCTGGAAATAGCTGACACTCGGCTCGCTTCCTCTTGGACGATAACGTGCATGTGAGATGCAATCAGCCGCCCCAGACACCGCGTGGGCACCCATTTCGAGGCCCAACTCCTGCATTACGGTCGTCGACCAGTTCTTTGTCCTCCACTTATCTGCCGCACGTCATGCCGTCGGTCTGTGAAGCTGTAGTGGATGTACGAGGTACAGGGGCTATGTCGGGGCCTCCCTGCCAGAATCAGCGAAGTCAACACCAGTTCCACAGTGGCCAGATTTGGTTAGCGTAACAGAACAAAAGAGTCGGCGATAAGAGAAATACATTTGACCTTATCCATCTCTCGCTCATAGCGACCTTTTGTATGTTAATTACTGCCCGCTCGTCTACTAAACAATTTGTTTTTTAGTCGCCTTACCCTAGAGAGAAAAGCATGTACGTATTTGATAATTATTTATATATTTATTTATTCTATTCGTTCTACAAAATATTTAATTTGATTTTTCTTATTTTTTTTTAAATAATATTTTCGTAATATTTTTGGCGACAATTTTAGCGATATTTTGAGGATCTTTTAGCGATAATTTACAGGGCGTTGTAGCGCTGTATGCGAATGATTAGTAATACGAGAGAAAAATAGCGATAAATGGCGAAGTACCTCGACGGAAAAGGATTCTGGATACTATGCCAATTTTGGCTTAGTACAGAATATGGGTCAGAAAAGGTACTTGTGGCGGAGGGTGGAAGGGGGTACTATAATACCCCATGAACCTCGTACGTGTCCTGCAGCCATCGATAATCGGAAGCGTAGGGAGAACGTGTGTGACGACTGTTCGATACCATATACTAAGATATCCCGGCCATCATGCAGTATTCTATCGTGTACCTATCGTGTACGAGTGGCCACAAAATCTCTGTCAAAAACAGGGCTTGTTGGGTTGGCAATGTGCCGTTGGGCTGAAATGCTCATTCTTTGAAAATTTGTTGTGAAGTCTTTCATTGAGAGCTGAAATTTTTTGGGTCTACGAGTACTTTGCACTGAAAATAAAAACCAGCACGCCACGTTTAGCTAATAGTCAGGCACGTTGCCCGTCTCAACGGTGGCGGAATGCCAGTCTTTGTCCAGTTGGCGGGGGATCATCGTTGTCAGGGTCGAAACGGTCTTTTCGAGAACCGCCCTTGTTCAAAGTACTTTTGTGCTGGAGCGTCAACAAACAATTGTACTCTTGATGGCAGGTCAGCAAACAGTCGTTCTCTCTGGGATACGAGTAGTATCACCTTTGATAGTCGTAATAAAAATACTCGTACAAGTAATTTACTACTCGTACGTCGAAGCATCAAATGAGCCGATGCTGCCAATCTAGGATCGACACGTTGAAGAATACGATACGAGTATGCACTAGGGCCCCGCTATATAAGCTATCTAGCGGGTCTCATCTGACATCAAATCATACGGTCGAATGGTCTAGTTGGTTATGACGGCGCCTTAACACGGCGCAGGTCCGCGGTTCGATCCCGTGTTCGATCATAGATTTGATTTTTTGCTCTTTGCCCGCTCTCCAGCGGGAGTCTTTATTCTTCGTCTTCTCTTTTTTTTCGGATCTTTTTTTTTCGCAGGGGACTTGACCTCGACATATATTGAACTTTTATTAATCTAACAGCTTCGCTTTCCCTCTATTAATCAGCAGTCGTGTAGGACTCAAGCTGACTGCTATCGAGTGTGCATCAGTCTTCCTGCGAGAAGGCCGTCCCAGAGTAAGTCAGCGGCTGCCGTTCTCGCCGGGCTTGTTTCTCCCTGAGCCGGTCTCTGCGCAGAAGAATTTGAATGGCAATGGTGGCGGCGACTGTTTGTTAGCATTTTCAAAATAATAAGAAAAGAAAAAAGAACACCTACTCAAGAGCACCTGCAGAACAATCGACCAGGTGTAGCCACGTTTGGCTGCAGGAAAGTCGGTCGTCTTCCACACAAAGTTGGGGGCCTGTCTTGTCAGTTCCGGTCATGGGTCATACATAATAGGCAAGCTTGGGATGCTGCAACGTACAATGGCCTGGACGACGTAGGCGAGGTCGTTGGCAACGGCGACCAGCAGCGCACGCTTCTCCGTGTCGGACGAGCAGATCTCGTTGATCCAGATGAGGATCAGCGGGCCGGCACCGTTCTGGGCCGTTAGCACTCGTATGGACGGGACGGTTCTCATGAAAACGAGTTAGCAGGACTTACACCAATCTCGGACAGCCAGTAGATGTGCTTGCGTGCTGTGATGTCGTCGTACAGCGGCATGCGCAGGAGCAGAGTGGCAAAGACCAGCTATGTCGTTAGTATTGCTCAGGACGAGGATCAAAGATGAACCTACGTGAAGGACGGCACCGAGGTAGATAAATGGCCAGCGGACGCCGCGCAGGGCATCCGTCAGCCAGCCCCAGGAAAAGGACACGACGATGAACAGGCACGTCGTCACGATGGGTACTGGGGTGTTAATAGGCAAGGCAAAGCAAACGCAAAAAAGAAGGTCACAGACGCACAGCTGTTGATCTGCCCAACGGTAAAGGACACGCCCGGGACCGGCGGCGGGTCGTCGTTGAAGCTCTTGAGCCAGTAGCCCATGGCGTTTTGGTACAAGCCGTTGTTCCACAGGATGTAGAGGGCGGCTGCAGGGCAGCATTAGCATCGGAGGAGCAATAAAAATAAGAAACGGGGAGGAGGACGCACGCAACAGGTAGGTGTGCCAGCTACGAAAGATGGCGTGCAGCTTGGCACGCGTCCACGGCTGGCGGCCGGCGCGCCCAATGGCCTTCATGCGGTCGACGGACAGCTGCTGCTCGGCCGGCGTGAGCCACCACGTGCGGTCGCCGCTCTGGGGCAGGTTGGGAAAGAAGGCAAAGCCGAGTAATGCGAGTGGCAGCGTGATGAGGCCGTCGACCACGAAAAGCCAGCGCCCTGTTTATTTTTGTCAGTCTTTTTGATAAGCTTACTCTGACAACTCGACTCACACCCAGACAACCCGTAGACACCGTGCAGGTGCGTGTAGGCCCCGGCCTGCAAGAAACCGCTGAAAATCTTGCCAATCGACCCCGACAGCCAAAAAATCATGGCCCGCTTGCCGAGCTCCTGCGGCGTGTAGATGGAGCCCAGCATGTAGTGGATGCCTGGGTAGAAGCCCGACTCGAACACGCCGACAATAAATCTTAACAGATAGAGTGCCCGCGGCGACTGCGCCGTCGACGCCAGCACCGTGGCCAGCCCCCAGCCGACCTCGAGCGCCGGGATCACCCAGCGCGGCGACACGCGCGTCAGCAGCACCGTGGCCGGGATCTGGCCCAGCACGTAGCCCACCGTCCACAGGGTCGTGCTGGTGACCAGCTCGTTGCCGTCCATTGCCAGCTCCTCCTTCATGCCCGACAAAAAAGCATTGTACACGTTGGTCTGGTCGAGCGTCTTGAGGAAATAGCCGACCGACGCAAAGGTGAGCACGACGGCGTCGAGCTTGTGCAGGAAGCGGCGCTCGGCGGGCGGGCGGTCCCAGGTGTCCCAGAGGTACGACTGCCACGAGGCTTTTCGTAGGCGGACGTTGTCATCGTCGATGTCGGCATTCTCGATGTCGTCATTCTCGACATCGTCGTTATCGAGGCGGCCGTGTCGGCCGGCCAAAAAGGGCTCGGTCTCGGGAGTGTCGTGGATGCCCATGGTCAGAGGTCGTAGCTGTATCCCGTCTCGCTGTGTGTCGGGGTTGTCAATGTCGTCCAACCCCTCTACTTCCAACACTGCTTTTGACGACATCCTTATAGCAGGCAGCCAGATCGTCGACACCCATCCTACTTGCTTCCCTTTTTCCAGTGATGCATTATCATCCCACATGACGAATCGCAGCACTGCAACAGCGCCCTGCCACTGCCTGCTGCTGCCCCCCATGGTGTCAGTGCTGCTAGTCGCGCACGTACGCGGACGCAGATGTTGCCATTCCTCGCTGCGGTTGCGAAGCTGGCCTGCATGTGATTGGTGCAGGTGTAAGTCACGGCCCGAAGAAGCAATGTCGATCACCAGGGTGTCAGATGTCATGTGAATCTATTTTAGTACTTATATCTTAGTTCATAGCTGTGCGTTCGAGATGATAAATGTATTGTGCATCGTGGGCGGCGTTGAGGCGGGTGTTTGTCAGTTACTTTGGTATAGTGTGTTTAGTAATGTACACATCAATACACATACCTTTTTCTATTGACACTATGCATCGAGCAAACAGACTTCCGTTGCGATCGCCAATTTCACATCTCAAACATACTACTTGGTGGTTGTTTTGTCTGAATATTCACTGCTCAGTAGATGGGCTCGAATGTTCTGCGCAGGCATCATGGCTCGCTTTGTTTGCCGCCTTGACCATGGTTGAGAACGGCCTGTTGCATACCGTCGAAAGATGGCTGCAGTGAATGAAGCTGTTTGATTCTGATTATGAGCTGCATACAGTCACTTTTCCAATACTGTCTGGTGAGTATTTGGTTGTTGACCGCAGCGTCTGTTCAAAGATCTCATCCCATCGCACCCATTACATCCATCACAGCCATCTCAATATACATCCCATCACCATCCATCGACATCTACATCCATCACGTCTGCATGCCCCCTACAGCCAACCTCGACATGGCAAAGAAGAACAAGAACAGAAAGTACAATCTCGACGAGTGGTGGGAGTACACTCAAAAGGCCGACTTGGAGACCTGGCAGGAGTTTATGCGCATCGTCGGCGAGGAGCCCATGTCCAGCAAGCGGCAATGCAAACTGGTCTGCTCACCGTGTCCCTTCTCCTAAGCTAAAAACACTCGGCTGACCAGCAGGCAATGAACAAAGTCCATGTCAACATCCGGGACCTCTTGGACGCCGTCCGGCAAGGCAAGCCGGTGCCGCGGTTTCCCAGTCGCCGGGCTGTCATCAACTACACGCATGCCAACAAGAAATTTGTCAGCATCCGCGAGATTGAGACGGGCAGTCCCATGGCGTCCCTGTTGGTGACAATCTTTTAGGGGGCTGCATGTGCTGTTGCTACTGTAGCTGCTGTGGCTGTTGATGTCGGCGTGCACAAAGATAGTCACGGCAATAGAATCTTCCAAACAATATATAAAACCTTTTGAAAAACAAACTCCAATAAATACAGTAAAAGCTCCCACACACAAAACCAAATCACCGCCGAATCTCCCACAGCCGCGTCTTGCCCTGGTCGTTGGCCACGGCCAGGTAGTCGCTGTTGCGGCTGAAAGCCACGGCCGTGACCTTTCCGAGCGGCGTCTTGGCCGTGGGCCAGTTGCGGTAGACCGTGGCCGTGGGCAGATGCACGAGCCGCAGGGCGTCGCGCTGGTGCACGCTGGAAAAGGCCATGAGCTGGCCGTCGGGCGTGAAGACGATGCTGGTGATGGGCGTGGTGAGCTGCTCGAGCACGCGCAGGGGTGTGGGGGTTGGGTCGATGTCGACGTCCACCGTGCCGGTGGTGCTGCTTGCATCCGCCGCCCCCGCCCCGGCCGACCGCACCAGCGTCGCCCGGTCGTACACGTTGGTGATGCCGCTCTTGCTGCCCAGCGCCAGCCACCGGTCGCCGCCCAGCACCGCCGGTCCGTCGCGGCCGCCCATGGCCAGCGTCGTGCCGCCAATCGAGCCGCTGTCGCGCCACAGCGCCATAAACCGCCGCGTCGCCAGGCACCACTCGCCGACGCGGCCGTCGCGGCCCAGGATCGTGATGCCCTCGCCGTCGCGCCACCACTGGAAGTCGGCAATGCCGCCGACGCTCTCCTGCCGCGCCTGGGCCACCCACATCATCGTGTTGACGTCCAAGATGTTGAGGATGCCGCCGCGCTTGCGGTTCGTCGAGATGATGGCCATGTGCGTGCCCGCCGGGCTGACGTGGAACCGCTCCATGCTCTTGTGCTCCAGCTCGTGGCCGTGGATCTGGCTGACGCGCTGCACCTTGCCCGAGGCCATGTCCCAGCGGTGGAAGTACTTGCGCCGTCCGCCAAACACAATCTCGTGGCTGTCCTTGTTTTTGCTGTCTGCGTCGGCATCCACCAAAAACTCGGTGCAGCGCACACCGGCATGCCGCACGCGCACCGACGTCAGCAGCGGGTTGGGAGTCGGGTAGGCCCCCGGGGCAATCTGGTGCAGGTGCACCACCGACGAGATGCTCGACGACAGCAGCACGTCGTGCGCCGGGTGGAAGGCCAGCGACGTCACGGCGTACTTGTGCCGCGTCGGAATGTCGCGCGTCTTTTGAATGTCAATCACCTCGGGCCGCAGCCGCCGCTGCCGTGCCGCCGCGCCGCCCTGCGCAAACAGCTGGCTGGCGCCTGCCATGGCGCTCGTGCTGCGCAAGAACTTGTCCAGCGGCAGGGCGCCTTGCAAGAGCTCAAAGTCGTCGCCTTCGTCGTCGTCCGATGAGTCCGAGTCGGTGCTGCTGGAAACGTCGCTCGACAGACCCTCGTCCTCGATCTCGTCACCCGCTGCCCGCGCCGCGGCACGCTCCTTCTTGAGCCGCTTCCGCTCCGCCTTGTCCGCCTTCTTGGCCAGCGACCCGCCCGCGCGCGTCTTGATCCGCTCCAGACGCGCCTTGTCGGCCTCGACCGCCCACGCCGGGTGCGGGCTCAGCCGCAGGTACTGCTGCCGGATGCGCCGTGTGTACTCGGTGCCGCTCACGACGTCCTCGGCCTCGGTCTGCCGCAGCTTGCGGAACTGCGTGCGCCCTGCCAGCGACACCACCAGCCGCTCGTCGTCGCTGTCCTCCCACGCCGGCGCGTTGGGGTCCGTCGCGCTGCCGCCAGCTTTGTTGCCGCTGCGCAACGACACGCCGTCTGTGCCAGCGCCCAACGACGTGTGTGGTTGCATCGACTCGTCGTACAAGAACATGTGTGCGTCGTCGGCGTCCTCCAGCTCCTCGTCGGCCTCGTCGCGGCCCTCGCCGTCAATCACCGCCAGCGACAGCTCCTCCATCGACCGGCCCGCGTCGCCCACAAAGTCGCCCGCCTGCGTAAACAGCTGCGACCGGAACCCGGCACGGTCGCCCAGCACCAGCCGTTCCAATTCTTCCTCGTCCGAGTCTTTTTCGAGTTCCTTTGTCGCAGTCGTCTGTGTTGCCGTCGCCTTTTGCGGCTGGTCGCCGCCGTCAATCTCCCAGTCGGAACTGCCTGCGTCGGACATGGCGACCTCGGTGGCCGGTGCTGCTGCTGCTGCTGATGCTGCGGCCGCGACCGCGCCGCCCTTCTTTCCTCTGTGACTGCGTCGTGCCATTTTTGGGGTGTGATATGTGTCGCTTGGTTTGGCAAGGGCGGATGGGAAACGTAGGTGTGTAGGTGTTCTGCACTACAGAACTTTTTCTGGCAGAAAATTGACAAACTAAAAAAATCTCGATAAGACTATCGATAAGAAAGATAAGAAAGTGTATGTAACCAATCATATGTGAGGGATCCACTTTTAGCAGAGTACATTATGAGAGTACGGAGGTACGAGGCATATGTTTTCCCCCCTCAACCAGGTACCTCGACTGCGTCCCATTGCATCCACCTTACCAAATACGGTTAAAATGACAACCCC